>JAAGNO010014049.1:0-27531 GCA_033439905.1 Ceryle rudis | reverse complement strand
AGAGTTTGGTATTGTATATTTTATATATATTTTTTCATATTTTCTTTTTCCTAGAGAGAATAAAACACTTTTGCTTTTAAAACATTGAAGTCAGTTGAAATAGGCGTACTGATTTTTATCTAGAGTGTAAAGATTGCGATCAGTTGCTGGGTTGCTGCCATTAATATACATTTAGGTTATGCAGGATTTTGTCTTAATATGATCAGTCTTTATTTATGTAAAGTAGAATTCTGACACCATTTTACCAATATACGTTTAGCAAAGGCAGAATTCTGGATCTGTATTATTAAAATGCATAGAGCAGCTATCATATTCTGGGCTTCTGCTGAAATATGCTTTTAATTGAAGCAGAATTATAGCTATATATTATCAGTGTGAATCTAGTTAAGAGTACAGCGCTGGCTGGAGTGCTTCATTGTTGTACTAGTACGACGGGCTCTGTTTTGTGGGCTTGAATTTAAATGCCATCATATGTCTAGAAGAGGTGCTCAGTGCAGGAAGTGATCAAATAAAGACCTCATTCTGGAAGATGTGCGCTTCCAGTTGACATGACAGTGTTTGTCCTTGAGAAGAAAGGCTAGAGCTGTATATTCAATGACATTTGTATTTGTATTTTAGATAGGCAGTTAGTAATCTGAAAAGGGGGAGCTGCATGCCCATATCTGATTTAACAGTGCCTCAATATAGCAAATAAGTCTGGAAAAATCGTCTTTTAACTTTGCTTTCTAAAAAGTAAAAAAAAAAAAGACAGAAAGAGAAGGAAAGTAGTGACTTAAAAAGCAAGCTTCAGCTGATTAAAAACACTTAAGAGAAGCTGGAGTTTTCACCTCTTTCTCCATCTACAGTGCAAAAGCCAGCCTCTGTGACTCCCTGTGTTACATTTCATGATGCTCTTGTCGCGGAATGCCTAGCGGTATTTCAGACAAAAGCCCAAATGTGATAAAATGGAATCCATACATTTACCATTTTTATGTGCCATATAGGGCTAAGTAGATGTTCAGTTCTTAGCCATGAATGTCAGTGTTCATGTACTTAAAGTGTGCAACTAAATTATTAACATTGATTTTAGGAGAGTCAATTGAGACCTGAAATATGTGTGCTAATATTTACACGATAGGAACCTTAGTTCCAGTGTTAATGGGTTTTTACTCATAATACCTGTGTAAAGTATGTTGGAAAGCAAAAGGGAAGTGAACATCTCAAAAAGTGTGTTTAAAAGAAGTGTAGAAAAATGTGAAATCATGCTCATGTCAACTGCTTTTCGTGAGGCAAGAACAGACAGATCTCCGACACCATCAAAAGGTGGTACATTTGGAATGAACAGAAAGGTGTGTGGTCTTACACAGTGCAACACTGGACCACTGTCACAAACTATTGCCACTGTGAGTCGGGTTTAAAATATTCTTCACCAGCTGTTTCAGGTGACTTAGGAAAGGATGTTACTCTTCTCCTGAAAATCTTGGTGTACATAAAAAAAATCAGGTGTTTACAGGAATATTAGTTAGAAAGGAAGGGCACGTCAGGCAAGTGGCATAATAGACAGTCATTAGAAGTTAACTGACTTTCTTGACCAAAATGTTTTTAACAGTCTTGAAGAAAGTTGGTTTGAACTTTGTCTGAAATATCTGTTAGAGCCTAGCTCTTGAATCAGGTGGAGAGTACTGGTAAGAAATGCTCAAGCATGCTTCCTTCATTCCTAGTCAGTTGTCATCATCTCTTCTTCTATGCCAAGGGTTCAGATGAATGTTTTCTAACCAGGCAAGGGTACATTTAATATAGTGTTGTATATTTGCAAAAAAAATAACCTTCTGCTCACAAGTAGTTGAGGGTTTTCAATTATTAGGGATGTATTAGTACATAAATATCAATAAATGAGCAAACAGAAATAAAAGACAATTTTATATTTTTCAAGCACATAAGAGACATTATGGATGCCAAAGTAGAGAACTGCTTCTCTAGAGGGAAAAAATTTAGCAATGTAAGTCCAGTTGCTTTAACACAGCATAAATTCCAGTAGTGCAAGTAGTCTAAAATTATCATCATCGGTGAATACTCTAATGAAACCTTATTTTTCTTGTGTTTCCAAACTGCAAAAACAAGTCTTTGAGGTGTAGTAAGATGGTTGCATACAGTATCTGGTTTAATAGATTATGTTCACATTGGAAATACCATCTGATACCAATATATTTTGAAAATTTTGTTGTTTAGCTTTTCTTTATCTAGTTAACATAATTGCCCATGGTGGCTACAGACAGACACAGAACAGGCTGAAAACATCTATGTTGATGATTTTTAAAGAAAAAAGGGAAAAAAAAAAAGGATTTCCTCTCTTGTACTACTCAGTGACTCAGTGTTGTCTGGCATAGGGTTGTTTTGTTGACTGATTGCCACTGGATTTTTATTTATGCTTTTTAATTAACAATTACAGTTTAAATACCTCGTATAAATCTATGGTCTGTGAGGGGGGGTGGTTGTTCAACTTTATTATGTTATTTTAGTATGCAGAAACATCACAGTATTAGATTTCACTAGACCCCTGTTTTATGGAGTTCCTTTTTACCTTTTAGAAGATCGAAAATGATTGCTTCATTTTGGGTTGGTCTTTGTTCCGGTTCCTGTAATTTGACTACAGAAACTCTTCTTTAAGAACAAGAACCTGCAAGCTTTTCCCTTATTTTTTCTTATAAAACATATTGTGGCTAAAGACTGTTTAACTAATACGGTTTTATGGGTTATAATGAGGGCACTTCAAATCATATTCGCCTTTAATTTCTATAATATTATTGCAACAATAAATAAAGTACTTAATTACCTTTCCACCATGTCAGGGTTTTTTCTTTTTCCAAATATGCTATAGGAAATAAGCACAATGGATTTAAATTGATCTCTTTTTATACTCATCTGCTCACGTAATTGATTCCCCTGTATTGAAACCTATTCTTTCTGTCTGTATACCGAAGATTTCTTTGCAAAGGTCCAGCCCCAGCAGGTTGATTACACACTTGTTACCTGTAATTCAATACAGCAGCGCCCTGTTTACAAAGTCCAGATTTCCTGTGCTGTCAGTTAGGGCAATCAGCACAAAGACCAAGAGCTTTTGGAACTAAATAAACAATGAGAAAAACATTCAGGGCTGCCAGTAACCTTCACAGGTAATTTAACAGCCTTTGACTACACGGCATCAGTTGCTGTAGATGTCTGCAGAGTATGAAATCTGACATTCTCCCTTGCCATGTTCTGCCAATAGGTCCGTGTGTAATCTCTCGCCGAGGTTCGCCGCTGCGCTCAACCAAACTGCCTTTATTATGACGGACGCCCGCACCTGCATTCTGTCACCTACATGCTATGTCGTCTTCCAAAAGGATATAGTGAATTATTTAGAATTTCAGGGTTAATGGAATTAGAGTCGCTCCCTCGTCCCTTCTGCCATTCCCCTTCTGGTCAGCATCCTGGCCACCAGTACCTTTTTGAACTCTTCTTAGAAATGTTTAAATAGGAAGGAAGAAAGAAACTGCTTGATCAATCCTGCATAAATTGGACTCTGCTTTTATGGTAAACAGGGAACGGAGAGATCTCTATTTTCTAGATGCCCTTTAAGTATCAGACAGATTATTTTGTTGTCTAAAGCTTTGAGTTTATGTATTTTTAATTTAACTTGTTCTATTTCTGATATATTCAGTGCCTTTCCTGTCGATTCAGATAATGATTAGGAAAGGTATTTTAAAGACCACTGACATATTAAAGCAGACAAAAAACATCCGTGAGAAGAAAACAGAGACAGGGATTCATCTGGGTCTGTGTAGGAAAGTTCACATCTTTTACTTCAGTAGTCAGATCTCTTTGCAAGCAGATAAAATTAATGTTACCTATACAAGTTTAAAAGTGCATCTCTTAGAAAGAACAAAATCAAGATAGCAAGTGTAATACTTGTGAGTTAGTTATTTATTATTCATATAAACAACGCAAACTATTCAACAAATAAGCCTTTTATTGGCTGCCTGCAACGTACTTGGCTCATGGAATCCTTCCTGCCCTCTTTTTTAATTATTCCTGATATATAAATCTGTAGACATCTTGCAAGCTGTTACGAAGAATCTATTTTTTCATAACTGTTTTACAAGTATAAGAACTGAAATTATTTTAAAAATCCCAGAAGATCTATTAGTTATGGTTTAACCAGAAACTGGTTTCCTGTTCTATTTTTAGTTTCACTGATGAATTTCTGAGTGCCTGGTTGTGGTCAGTTCAACAGGAGGTAGCTGAAGGTGTTGCGCAATAGACACTCCCCAATGCTTGATTCACGTCTCTGCCCTGTAACTCTGCCTCCGGGAACATGCTTGTGCAGCTGTAGATATACGCACATACATGGCTGAAAACCAAATATATGTATTTCGTGTTAGTTTAGTTGTTCTAATTATTTGCTATGTCTGATTTGGCAATGAACATACAGATTCAAATGATATAGATGTGATTTGGGCACAGCATTGAAGAATAATTGATGTGGTGATGTGGGCTGTTTTTTTTTCCTTTTTAATTATATTGTTCTCTGCAAAAGTAGAGGCTGGAACACTGGCAGCCCAGAAGCAGTTTACTGAAAGCATAAGCAATTCAAGTGAGAAATTCCAAATTCATTTGAGGATCCCTAAATGTTTGGTGGTGGTTCTGCGGTCCCAGGGGAGCAGTGAAGAGGATGATGATAACACTATTTTCATCGTACATGAATGGGGTCAGACACTGTGAGGGTGGTGGTTTTACTAAGAACAAAGTAAAGATTTAACTATTCTAAGATGTGTGGGCACAGCAACAATTAAGGTTTCTAGTGTCAAAGTGCAAATGTGATTGTAACTAAAACAAGCTGTTTGGTGCAGCATGGTAACCTGTAGGAAGCAGCCATGTCCTGCGTGGGCTAGTTCATGGAAACTTCTGGAACAGACAATGTCAGCTCAGTATTTATGATACATTTCATGCTGGTGGATCCATTATAGACTCAGGATGTGTTGCTTTTGATTGTTTCAGCAATGCCACAAGAAAGAGCTTCTGAGTTGGTGTATGGTCCCTCACCAAGTTGTAGCTCAGTTAGACACTGAATAGTCACTACAGCTTGATTATAGTGCATCCTTACTAGGCTGGGCTCATCTCAGATAAACAGTGGAATACCTTTAATGGAAGATAGTGCCTGGAACTCGTTTATTTATCTTACATTATAAAATAATCCATACTTGACAAGAACTAAACCTTATTTTTAAGGCTCAGTCAAAAATGTCACCTTCAAGGGTAGTTCCATTCATGTCATGCTCTGAAATTACCCTTATCTAACTGAGACATAAGCTTCCCCTGCTTGTAGCTGTTTCACTTGCAGACCTTCCACGTCTCTTACAACGTTTGAACTAAGCCTAAGTGCCCAAATGCACCTGTGGCCCAGAGGATGTTTATAACATGGTTTGTCACAGACCCCTTAGATATCTCTGACAAGTGTGCCCACCAAGTGCTCGCTGCATAATTGCTTCTCTTGCAGTGTAAGAAAACTAACCCCTTTTGGACATCTGAGGAAACCTGGACAAAAGTATTGGAAGAATGGTGGCTTTTGAATCACAGTAGCAAACTGCACAGCGATTGCCTTAGCAACTGATAAATTATTCTGCTTTAAGCTTTAGCTTGTGCTAAACAAGAGCAGTTCTCTCCTGTCTGGGTTTCTATGTGTGGATGGGAACTGGATTTAGACACATAGGCTGAATTATGGTTTTGAAATAAGAACCAGCCTGGATTGCTAGTCTGTGGTTATTGTTATTAGTGGGTTTGATGGTACAAACAGTAACATCTGCACACAGGTCAGAATCAAGTGGAAGGCTCATATTAAGACTCAGCTTCACTTTGAAGTATGATTATGAAGAAATTGTGATTAAGAGGATTTGAGTTGGTAGATGTTTCCAACAAACTTTGAATGTGCTTCTTCCTCAGGAGCTCTCCTTGCACTCAAGTTCTAAATTAATGAAATTTTGTCCTAGGGAAGTCTCTTTAGAGTTATGTTTCATTTCCCTAACTATATCATACATATTTTAAATATTTAGATTGTATTAATTCATATCCTGCTTGTATTTTGACACTTTAAAAAATTTGGTGGAGTTTTATTTGTGCCTTATTCTTCCACAGAACTCTCCCAGTGGGTGGTGCTTCTTAAATTTCAGCAGCAACTATGTCCAACTTAATAAAAAAAAAAAGGGGGGGGAGCTTGTTAAATGGAAAAAAAAAAAAACAAACCCAAACCCAAAACCTGATACTATTTGATATAAAACATTTTTAAAAATTAATTTTGCATCAGGAACTGCAACTACTGCATTTATCTATCTTTTGAACTGAATGGAAAGCCTGAGCTACCACGTATCACAGTAGTGAGCATTAAGGATACTCGGATAAGACAACATTTACATATTGTTACTTTCAAAAGTAAAACTTTACACAGCCTGTTGTTAGGTTTTGTTCCAGTTTTCCTTGCTGACTAGTTCTCCGGTGCATCTCATTTGACTGATCATGTGCAGTAATCTAACAGTGAAGAGTGATCAGGAAAGGGAGAGAAAATGCCACTGAATCTTGAACTTCTGCTGCCAGTTTCCCATTCCCTAAATATCATGAAAGCATATGAAGGGAAATCCCACATGTTTTGCATCTGCATATAAAGTAAGTCAGGATAAAACTGTACACTGTTAGATTTTTCCTGAAAAAAAACAATGTGGTTAGCAATTGATAACTGCAGAATGAGCTTTTTTTTTTTTTTATTTTTTTTATTTTAATGAATTGCTTCATACCTCTTCACTTCAGGGCAGATTTAATACTGCTGTTGATGCTTTGTTATCTCTGGAGTGTAATGTATTTGTGTTACAGGATAATTGTATTTTACACTTCTTTGTTTAACTTTTGATTCTCAAATTCATCTACCCATATCAGAGGGGAAAACAGACTGAAGATATTTTAACTGTGTTCTAATCGTTCCTGACTCTTAATTTTTAAACAACATATTAAGCATGGTTTTTTGTCTCTCAACAATATATCAGTTGAATGGGATCAGGCCACAGTTCAAAATAGGATTCTTACAAATCAATTTGATATATTTTTCAAATCCAGAAGAGTGTTGTTACTGCCAAAGGAGTTCTAAACGTACACATTTTTTTCTGTCGCCGGGGGTTTGTTAATTTGTTTATTTGGTTTTAACTGAATTTGTGACCATGTATTCCTAAGCCACTTAACTTAGGTTAGTAGGAAACACCAAAAAGAAGTTTCTACACCAAATGGAACAGGGTTTCCATAATGCAAAAAGGCATTAATTGGTAAATTCCTGCTCTAAGATGAAGCGGTTAATAAGCATAAAGCAATACGAGTAACAGCATAGGAACATTGCACAACTTCAGAAAATATTTCACAAATACTAAGGTACCGTTAACTGCAGTATCCTTTACTGGGGTTGTACTAAAAATCAATATACCTACCGAAAGTTTAAAGATGACACTTTTGACAGGCAGGCAAGAAAATCTAAAAAGTAATGGAGAGAAGATGGGGGAGAAGGCAGCGTTTGCACTAGGTAGACTGTTCTTTAAATGAACTCCAGGGGATCAAGAAGCAACACTTTTTATAAAATGTATTTGTAGGTTTCCTTTGCCATCCACAGGGTCATGTCTTCCTTTTGTTATCCTCTCTCTCTTGCCCGTGTGCTCTCTTGTGCACACACAGTCTCTCTTAATCTTTTTTTCTTCTTCTGTCAAATTCTTTATAAATTCCTTTCTTAATTTTATCAATGACATGAAGAATTCCAGGGGGGAGGGGAGGGAGGATCACACAAGACCCACAGCATCATAGTATCTAGGCAGATTTTATGATGAAGAAACACAGCTGGAATTTTCTCAGAATGTGACAGCAGGACTATCTCCACAGCTAGTTTTATTTATGCTCTGGAAACTTCAAGGTGCTTTTTAGGGGGAGAGAGTCTTGGGTTTTTTTGGGGGGTTGTTTTGGTTTTGTTTGCAGGTATTATTTTGTTTTGTTTGGGAAATTTAACAAATGGGGAAATCTGTCTAGACTATCATCTCTTCTGAGTTTGTCATTTGTATTTTCTTAAAAATCAAACTGCTGCTTGCCCAGAGTATTCTGATGCAGAGCCAGTGCTCTGTGGATTGTCTGACATGGTTCAATTCTCACCAGCTCTCACATTTAATTGTATATTGCATGGTAATTAATATTTACGTTAAGTACCAGCACCAGAATTTGGGTGATTTTATAATAATCTACTATTGCTTTTCCATTTTTTTAAAAAGAAAACATTCAGTCCTCATTATGATGGAACCATACTTGGTGTGACCCTAGAACTTCGTAGCCTGGGCGCAAGCTTGTATAACTTCATGTCCAAATTCTCAGTGGTTACCAAGTAGTGAGGTGTGAGTACACTGCAGGCAGAGCCTGGAACTGAGCCCAAAGAAATAATCCTTGTTACTTCCATGCAGAGAAGGCTTAGGCTCTTTGCTGTTCCCCATGCTGATATGGTACTGGGTAGAAGGAGACAGCGATGATGGATTGGGTTTGGCATTATGGTGACTGGCAGCAGTTGCAAAGTCTCTGGTGGTAGAAGAGGAGGAAGAGAGATTAGTCCTGGGGCCAAGGAAGTGTGGCAATACAAGGGAAGGGTTGAGGCATGGGAGTGTGTGATCTGATAGAGCATTGCCTTCTTTCTCATATGAGGTCCTGCTGGGGAAATAATTTTTCCTGCTGCAGGGGAGAAAATAGAGAAAAAGTATGTAATTTTATAGAGCTTGTTTTGTTGAGTCGTTCTTTCTTCTATCCTTTATACATAACAATACTGTTTTAATAAGGTGTGTATTCCCTTTTTTGGCTGGGAAATAGTGTGTTGGTAACCATGCTGTGCATGGCTGCCTGCCTACATGTCACTTCTCCTTCCCTCGGCCAAAAACCTCCTGTCATTTTCATATCAGTTTTACAGGAGTAGGTCATTAATGACCATGCCAAATAAAAAAGTTGCAGTTTGGATGTTACTTGTAGACATGATAGAAGCCATGCTGGGGAGTGTGTGTGGAAGGCGACTATTAATAATGAGACTGTTGGTTCTGCTGCTTCTGAAACTGCTCTTTATAGAAAACATAACAGGGCTTGATAACCTGCACGTGTTTATTTCCTTACTGTAGTCTCAACTGTTGCTGCATGTGAGGTCTTCTAGGATATAGGAAAAATGTTTAATTAATCTTTTCTCCAGTATTCTTCTACCCTTCAGACCCATCTGCTTGCTGAAGGCAGAGCAACCCCTAAGCCAACATAGAGTTGGAAATCTATGTTAGTTCTCTGTATCTCCATCACCTCCACTTCTATGAAAGCACTGGTATTAGGTGAAGGAATAGCATTAGGTGTATTTGAAAATGTGTTCTTGAAAAGTGCAGCATTTCTGCTCCAACTTGGTCTTACTGTTATTTGGATCTTAGCTTATATTCGGAACTTAATTGTTCTTCCAGTTTCTTCAGGTTGCACAACGAAAGAAATTGATAGCATATTTAGTGTTTTCTTCCTTTAAAAACAAACATAGTCTGTCAATGGTATTATATAAAACTCTATGAAACCAAGTTTCAGATGTGTATTACTCTTTATATATCACTGTAATGCAAATCCAAGCAGTATTTATTTGCTACAATCAGTGACTGCAATGATTGTGTCCTTATAAAAATAAATGTTTCTTTAAAAATGTAGAGATCAAATTAATGTACCAGATACAGAAATGCAGGGTTCTTTCCTGAACTTTTTATCAAAAAAGTTTGTAAAAGAAAAAATAGCACGTAATGTAAGAGTATGAGCACACTAACAGGAAAAAATAAGGTTGAGGCTGGTTTTTAAGGGCTATAAATCATTAACTAACTTTTAACATCTTTAAGTTACATAAAATGCCTGCAATATATTTCAACATGGAAGTCGGTTGAATGCTATGTGTGTGTGCCTGTTCTGGAATGTGAGCTTTATAAAAATTCCCTGAAAGCAAAACATTGCAGTTACATCTTTTTAAGACCATTTTTTTGGATGTAGGTGTAGTATCACTGTTACAGCATCCCAGACTTCTTTGGAAGAAGCTACATAGTTAACACTTTTAGAAAGGGATTGCATCATGGAGACAATTGTGATGGATTGGTACATACTACAGCAAAAATTGCAGCAATAAAACAGATCTTACACAAATGACAAGTTGAAACACATAAATTTATTTATTTAAATGAATTTAGTACTTATGAAAAGTGCCAGATTGACAGCCACAGGGACTGAATGCCTCTGTTCCACAGATCAAGTACGGAAAAAAAGTAGTGCCGGATTCTCCTGTGGCTCCACTGATGGCTTAATCTATAGCTACCACCTTTAGACACGAGTAGTTCTATTTGCATCCCCATTCACTCTTTAGACTAAAACTGCCAACAAGAGTGGCAAATGTGGTGATATTGTAGTGGAAACAGGTCAGACAGAACTGACAACTGTTATTACAGGGGCAACTCTTGAGTAACCCCTGACCTGGGCAAGATTCAAACCAGTGTGATGTATCTCTGAAGATCTCCACATTCCTTTGCCAAAGTCCCAATGTGGTTTGTCACCTGAACATGGTGTTCCTCTTTGCTCCCTGACTAAAGCGTTAAGCACTGTCCAGATACAGTTGCATTTCATTTGCAACTGGAGCAGCTGTTCTGAGGATCAATCCCTGATCATTTTTTTTTTAACTCAAAGAAATAAAAATCATTGCCTCTCAAGACCAAGTTTGAAGATGCATTTTGAGAAGGGTTTCTTGAGCTTTGCCTCTTTCTCCCCATAAATCTTTCTCTAGCCGTGAGTCTGATTGAAAATAAGTTATACTGCACTTAGCAGAAGAGATTAAACAAATTGTATAGGCTTGGGTGCACCGGACCTTGGTTTGACAGAGCACATCTGCTGTCTCTTGAAGCTCACCTTGTTCCTCTGCTGTAGCATCTATGGAGATCTGTCAGAGGCAGCCATTTATGCTTCTACTCTGTGACTTGCATTATTATGCGTTTAAAGTAGGCCACCTTAATTATTTCTCTGCAAAACTCAAGTTAAATTATTGTTACCCAAATTCCCCCATATTGGTTAGAGACTACTAAGGATAACAGGAGTATCAGTGTAGTATTGCTTCATTGATAAATAGAATTAAGATGTTAAGGACGATAATGCAGAGATGTACCACTTTGTCACAAGGTCTGTTCCAAGTCACAATGTTGATCTTAGATGAGAAATAACATGAAATATTTTCTTTAGTTTTCAGGTTCTATTCGGGATGTATGTTTTAAAGCCGTACTGTCTGGCATAGTTTAATGATGATCTCCCCTTAAAAGGAAGTATGTTTTTTAAAGTACTACTGGTTGTTTAAAATGTAAACTTTAAACTGAAAATATGAAAACTTACTTTCTGGGAGATTTTGTATTTACAGGTGGGCAAAAGAACCTAATTACTGTATTAGTCCTAGATTTGATTGAAATGGTAAAAATTCTGATGGGCTGAGGAAAAAAAAAACAAACCAACATTTGAGTTCACTGTAGTACCTGATGCTTTCAATTGTTATTACTGTGGTCATGTTAGTGGCTGCTGATGCAACTTGAGCTGGAGAACTGGTGTGGCACTGGTATGCAGAACAATATAAGTGTATTTTTGTGACCAAAAGTAGGTAGTTCTATTGTAATACTAGTGGTATATCCCTCTGCTCTGCTGTCTAGATGACACAGCTCTTACAGATACATTTAATACTTGCCTAATACCATGATTTTTTAAGTCGGATCTCTACTCAATATTGAGAAGTGATATATCTTACTTAGCACGTGTATTAGCTAACAAGTGGCTTTTTGCTGGAGTTAAACTTCTCAGTGTATAGTTGTGTTTGTGGGAAAGTTACCTGCACTTTGAGTTCTACTTTGCTGTAATTTTCCTTAAGAGGGTAATAATATGTATCTTGAAGTGAGTGAAATCGAATGGATTGGCAATAAACTCAATCAGAGCTTTCCAGCAGTAGCAGCCCAGCTTCAGAAGCTCTGTAATCTTAAGTTTTTTAGCTTCTAAAAGCACTATTGTGAACACTTTATAAAAAAAAAAAAAAGTTAATTCTTCCAAGTAAGTAAAAAAAATTAATAATTTTGGTAAATGATCATGTGGTAATTATTAAACTAATATGTAATTAGCATTTTCTAATGACAATCATAATCTTGACAAATGCTTTCATTCATTTTGTTCTGATCATTAAAGACTTTAAAAGCACTGATTTTTGTTAACTGAGTCCCTTGGCTATTCATCAGTGATGCAATTCAACCTAATACTCCAGTGGCTAGTAATCAGAGAGTTGCCTATTAAGTGAAGGAAATTTTATCATTGTCTTTATGAACATCACTTTTATTTCTTCTCTTACACAGCAGGTAGGTAGAAGTGTAAAAGCATCCAGCTGATACATATTCATACCTTTTCTAAAATGTTGAATTATGCCAATTTTTGGATGATTTACATGATCGAAATTCAACAAATACTTCAACTACTTTGCCAATAGTATGATCTCTGACATTGTTCTCGTATAATATTTTTTTCCGAAAAGCTGAACGAGAAGTAGATTTCAGCCTCCTCAATATTTGTCTTTCTTATTACTTCTTAAAGGTTTGGTTTTCTTTGAGGAGGATGTTTTAGGGTTTTCTGTAGTAAAAGGTGTATTGTCTTTTCTTTAGAAGCAACACACTTGCTCTTATGAATTCCTGTGGCTAGCAATTACCTATGATATATTGTCCATGAGCTTGGTTCTTTTAATTGGTACTTAATTTAAATCAGAGATACTGAACCAGGCATAGCTAAATGTTCTACTATGTGCAAACAACACATCCTCTAGTCAGTGCGGATATTTAAGTCCCCTCATTTATCCCACTGCTCGTCCCAAATCCTTTCCCCTTGCAATTCCTTCTATTTTTGACCTCCTCTGTGGCTGAGGTACCTTCTCATCCTTAGCGCTCTGCAGTGGCTCTGCAGCTGCTCAGGTAGGTCTCTGTCCTCATTTTCTGAAAGCACAGCCAGAATTCATGGCCTCTCTGTAGCCTTTTCCAAGCATGTTTGTCCTGCAGAGTCTCAATTTCTCTTTTTTTTTTTTTTTTTTTTTTCCCCTGCAGTTGGAATGGAGTTACTTTATATTTACAGAATGTGAAAGATAAAAAGAGCATGCAAACAGTATAGCAGTGTAATACATAGTCACCAAAATATATCTGTGTTTGTTTACTTTAGACTTTTGGCGTTTAAGCAGAGCCAAGCTGACTTCAAAAATAAAGGACAGATGATCAGAAATGTGGATAAGGACAACATGTTCCTCCGCTTTATTTAGCATTGAGCATATTAATGGGTGCTCAATAAATGGTAATGATTTTGGAGACATGATGATTGATGTTTCCTGGATCAAAACATAGAGGTTTTGTTTAAGAACAGCCCAGCTGGCAGAGTGATCCTCTTTTGAAACTGTTTGTGATCAAAATATGTCAGATCTGTATCTATAAAATACAGTAGACAAGACTTTTTGTCGGTGGATTGGTTAATTTATTTTAACAGTAAACTATCAACTCTATCTTTGATTATTCATCCCTCCTGTCACACCATATTCCTATCAGTGAGTTAGTGCTGCTCTTTTCTCTGCTTTCCAGATTTTGTTTCTTTTGTTGTAAACATACTGCTCTTAAAAAAGTGCTATATATTTTTGGCGTGAGAACACAAATAAGGTGCCGAAAAGAGTTACATATTTATTTGCGTACAAAGTTGTACCACGTGCATACTTCGGACAGCTACTACTGAGGGACAGAAAACAAAACAATCATCTGTCTTCTAAGTAAGCCCTCACTCAGCTAATGCCCTCCTCCCCCATCAGAGGACACCTCAGTGTGACTGGTATAACCCAAAACTCCAAGATCAGAAAATGAGCATGTCTCTTACTTTGTCATCTCAGCTGACTGACTCTTTCTCTTAAAGCAATGCTTTTGGCTTTGGAGTTAAGAGGAAATGGCTTGCAAATTAATGGATTCTAAGATACTTAGTACACTTAGGAAAGCCAGTTAAAGCCATCCTTGATATTTCCATGGTTAAAGAAATAAGTGGGAATTAAAAAAAAAAAAAAAAAAGATAGTAGGCAAATATAACTTTCTTTTCCCTCCCCCCTTTTCTTGAGTCTACCTCCTTCTCCTCCTCTTCTCTCTCCCCCCAGCTCTTTTTTCACCCTTAAGGAAAATAAATCAATTACAGTCTCCTTTCTGACCTTTCAGTTTGTCATGTATATTTTTCTTTGGGTTTTTAATGCTTTTTGGATATCCTCAAGAGGAAAGTAAAATTTCTTAAGGAAAAACTCCCATAGTTGATTACAGTTTTTAAAAAATGGGAATTAATTTCAAATGTTGGGAGCATATTTACCAGATAAAAGTAAAAATATTTATCATTTTTCTTTTGGAAACCTTCTATTTCCAAGTTTGTATGAAAGTGATTTTTTTTAAACTAAAACATGAAAATATGCATTGTTATGTAGTCTTAAAAATCTGAGTATCTCCAAGGAACAGATATTGTAAATATCCAGAGTTGACATTTCTTATCATATTTGTGTGTAGGAACAGCAACCCTTGAACTACGGTTATTGACAAAATAGATTGCAACAGCTCCAAAAGAGTGACTCAATTGTGTCTGAATGGATTTAGGCAGCTTTAATTCCTGAATTAATTATACAATATACTATAATGCTACAAGGAAGAATCCATTAAAGTCATCTGTGTCAAAGGGAATTTTTGTATTAAGGAGTAGATTGTGGTATATATGTCACAGCTGCAAGTCTGGGTCGTATGGGGAGATTGTCTGCCCAAAACGGAGTTCTCCAACAAGTGTCTGGTTACCATGAATGCAACAGAATGTTGGCATTGCCAGCTCCACATATTGCTGTGTGAGGGGTCTTTTTTCCTCTGGGTGGTCATTGCAAATCTGCATTACTTGCATTTAAAGTCACTGAATTTCCCTCTTGCCCCCAGAATGGAGTGAAGTAACTGTTCTTACAGTTGCATTTGAGTCTAGCAGCTTGGGGCATTAAATGCTCAAATATGAGAGTTAACACAGCTTGTGAAAAGATTCCAGTGGTTGGTAGCACTGTAGTGTTGGATAATATTTCCAGAATGATGCTCCTTTCTCTGTCCACTCCATGTAATGGTGCCTGTGAAGGTAGAGCCAGAATTGTGCTTACTCCCTACTTACCTGTCTGCTTTTTTAGCAGCTGAGTTGAGGCTCTGACCTTTTAATGACTACTCAGTGAGGGAAAACTTGTTTGCCCTGTAAGCATGCCTGTGCACCACATAAAGAAAAGTGGTTCCTAGTACCAACTATAATGTTAAAATTTTAACGTGTTGCTTTTTTATGAGATGTGTACATTTGAAAAAAAATGGCATAATTTCTCACAGAGGTATTGTGATCTTTGGGGGACAGAGCTCACACCAACAACATACCAAGCAAGTGCCTGGACCTAGGGCCTGAATATATTTACTGCGAAAAAATTGGGAAAGAATTATTTTCCCAGTGGCCATAAAACAGCTTTTGATCCATCTTTCTGAAGCTTTGCTGTTCATTGTTGCTGTCTTTTGTTCTGCTTCTGCCTCCTTTTTCCCACACAAGCCTGTTTGCTTTAGCCTGCCTGTTTGGTGCTCTGCGGAGCATCTCTGTAGAAGGGCATTTCATAGCACATAGGTTTATGTACCCTCTAAAAATTCCTCACAAATACTGCTCCATCATTACTTAGTAGGAGTACAGCGCTTCTGCTGCCATGGTGCTCTTGACTGAAGGCATACGTGGTATATAGGCCCCTGGATAATTCCTTTGTGCTGGAGTAAATTTTACTTAATTTTTTTACTGGAAACAAGGATAATCATGTTTGCATGTGGCACAGTTACTTTGGCAGCCTCAGCATCTCAGCCATTTTATGCTCTCTCTTTTATTATTTTTATTATTACTACTATAGAAGTTGTCCAAACATACAATCACATGGTACAATCTATCTGGAAGTTTTAATTCTGATGAGAGCAGAGGTGGGAAGAAGGAGGTAGCAAATTGAAGGTTTTAGTATTTTAAATTCATCTTTCTTCTAAGTGTTTCAGAGTCCTTCACTGCAAACACGTTGCTGGGAAGTGTAAGTGGTCTCAGAGACACATAACTCAAAACCAGTATTAAGTCAAGTTGATGTTTGTATGCCATGGATTTCATTTTAAATCATTCCAAAGCTCAGCGTGCCGCTTTAACCCACAATGTGTTTGCGTTAGCTCTGAGACCTTTAACTGCAGTGGCACGAGCAGGTGCCACTTAAATATTGTAAAATATTATTCTCTGACTAGTGCTGCTTTAACCTAGGCTATTTAATACATGCACTGAATATTACACCAAATTCAGCTTTTGAGGAATTTCAAGCTTGTGGCCAGGGACATGGAATGGAAAGCATTGACTGTTAAATAACATCGAAATTAACTATCCACAAGTTTAGCTCAAGGAACAGATTAATAAATCTGTCAGAAATGCCTCTCCTCCCAAAAATATATTATAATCTTAACATGTTACTGTAGCCCAGGAAAGACTTGGTGATATCAGCATAAATGATTTTATCTAGTATTTTTCTTTTCAAGATAAATCCAAAGGTGTTAAGATCACATTGGCTTTATGGTCATATTTGATATATGATAATATCATCTATGTCTGCAGAATTTATGATATTAATATGAGGAGAATGGTGGGATTATTATTATGGGTCACACAGTATTACAGATCCCAATAATAGTACACCTAAAAAAAGAAAAACTGTCAGCTGTAGTGTAGTGTCAGCGCCCATCTTTTCAAGCTGTTGTAGTTCACATTAGAAAGAAGGCCATTTTAGCTAGGAGCATAACAATCCCATTGTATTAATCATTTTCTGCGTTTAAGCAATATGAGGATGTCTGCTTTCGATGACAGAAATAAAATCCTTGAAGGGAACAGTCTGTGAAATAAACTCTGAAGGGACAGTGAGACTGCCTCTCTTTACTCCCTGTGGCCCAATTAAACGGTGGAAAAGCCACCATAAAAGAAATTAAATTTAAAAAGACAGATTAGCAACAGGAAGGGTGTGGCAGCAGCCAGTGTGCTGTGGCACTTCATTTGCAAGTAACCTGAAGAGCGGTGGTGCTAAGGAGCAAAGTAGGGAGTCGTTGGTCCAGTTTTTCTGAAAAAGATTTTCAGCAGTGGCAGGGTTCTCTAGTCTTGATTAGTAATCTCCTTTTGCAATCTTCCGCAGCAATCTACCACCAAGAGAAAGGAAGGCATACATCCCCAGATGTACTATTCTACTGGTAATATTTCATTAATAGAGTGTATATGAATAAAGAGTTTATACTAAAGATTTTAAAGATGCTTACATGTGCCTGTACACATCTTCCTGTACAAAAGTATTAGTATTGGACCCAGGCCTTTGCTGGATGAATTTTTTTTGTGTTTTTTGGTTTTTGTTTTTTTTTTTTTTTTTATCAAATTGGTGGGTTTTGTACTGAGAAGATCTTTATTGCCAAAAAACCAATTCAGCCATTGATAATCCTTGTGAAAATAAGAGAGTTTCAGCTGCTGTGAACTGTTGAACTCCTAAATGGCAAATGATTGACTTTACTTGGGTAATAACATGTGGCTATTCCTGGGTACGACTGATACAATAGAACATGACTGGAAGACTGCAGACTGGCCAAGAGTTACAATTATTTTGAAGGTAGCGGATGACTGTAGGAAAATTGCCAAGACTGTTCTGTCTTTTGCAGTGCAGTGTTCTCCATCTTCACGCCTTTGCTGCTTGGTGTAATTTGTGTTTGTGCCTGGTTTGTGTTTACATTAACCTACTGTTAATGTTGACACTGCTCGTGGAATAGAGCCAATGGAAGTGGGTGCCCAAGGTGCTTCTCTCTCTCAGCTGTAGTTCCTCCTTAGGAAGTCCTTCCCTTGCAGAGCAAAACAGCTCACTCGTTTGGTGGTGTTTTGCCTCCATTGTTATTTTAGGTCAATGCTCATGTGATGTGTTCTTCACATAACCGTGTACTTTATATCCAACCAAGTATACATAAATCCAGGTGCAAACGGTGTGCCTTAGTTTTCTCTCTAAGCTAAGAAGAATACAATAGAGCTTTTTCTTTTTTTTTCTCTCCAGAGCAATAATATGTTCAAATCTTTTAACTAACTGAGTAAAGTTCAATGCCCTCTTGATACTTAAAGGCATCTGTTTGGGAGTGCAATGTGAGGATGAGCCATAGCTATGTGTGGCACCACAAAACTTAACCATTACTCATTAAGGAAAATTTCTAAACAAAATTAACAAAAAGCCCACCAAAAAAATTCTTACATTCCAGAAAATACCACTGGCTTGATCACTGAGCCCAGGCACTGAGTCATCAGTTTTGGAGTCAGCTGTCAGCTCCGCAGCACCTCCAGCCACCAATGTCAGTTACAGAAGCTTTCTCCAGGACCCCCAAACTGGAGATATCCATAGAAGCAGTCTGACAAATGGCTTTTCCTCCTCAATTCACACATTGTTGCTTCAAGAAAAGTGCTAAAACTGTTTCCAAGTAGGTACTGTGCTTACAGATATTTTCTTTCACAGAGTACAGACCCCAGAGCTGATGGTTGTTGTGCCAATGCTCATGAGTGGGGAAGGGCAAGAGGTTTCTGTGTCCCCCTCATCCTCTCTCTGCATCTTTGGAAGGGAGCTATATTGCTTTATAATCCCCAGTCTCTAAGAAGCATGAAGAGTGCTTCATCCCATATTATGCAAATATCAGATCACAAACAACAGAGAAATTGAGAAAAACTTGGCCCTGACTCTTCTCTGTAGGCCAGACAAATTACTCAAGCTCACAGATAAAACAGGACACATTGTTTGAGGTATGGTATAGTGAAAAAGTTCCCTTTATGTGCTTTTTGTCATTAGAATTTATGTCGCAAAGACAAGTCTTCCCGGAGACTTGCCTACAACATTTAGCCTTGCACTACCTTGAGTAGCATTTGTCTTTCAGACAAACTCCATCCAGTCAGTATTGAACACCACCGCACAGAATGGAGTTCACAGGTTTAATTCTTAAGGCAGTAAATGTTATGGCAAAAATACTGGGGGGTAGGAATTATTTTCTGTAGGCTTCTTTAAGAGGAAAAAACTAATAGATATTTTATCTAAGTTAGAGCTATAATACATTCACAATGGTTCTGAAAGCTACCATTGCCTTTCACAGTTACTGTATGCTGATTATGTTACTGAATAAATGCTATTGGACAGAATTTTGATGATATATACTAGACTTTGGGAATGAGTAGAGGCTGCTTGGTGATAAGAAATGTAGAAGGTAGGACTGAAAAAGCAGTTGCGTCTTTATGGCTAGTAGTATACGTGGCTGTACGCGCATTGCATTAGTATCCATCTCATGAGGTTTCGTGTTAGAAAAGATGAAACTTGAGTTTTTATGTATGTGCATTGCTTAAAGTTATGTTTGTGAGTTTCGTGCATCCCGAAAGATAGGCGTATTTGGTATGTATTATGCTTTTCTGTGCTTTGTTATTGCCAGAAGCTTGAAATCAATACCGCTTTTCCTTTCTGATAATTAAAAGGATGGTTTATCTTTATATGGATCTTTAATTTTAATAAGCTAATAATTCTAATTTTAGCTACTATTATCTTAATAGCTAAGCCTTCTTAAACATTTTTATCATAATTCCTTTGGATAGTGTCGCCATTTTTTCAGCCTGCATGAATCCTTGCTCTATAGTGACGTCTGCTGGAAATGGTAAACTGAAATGTTCAAGGGCATTTTTAAGCTTTTCAACTCGGGGCTGCTCGATCCTTTTGCACGAAGTATGTGCTGTACAGAAAAACATCATCACATTTTCCTATTCCTTAAAAAAAAAGTGTTGTTTCTGCACAGGACCTGGTAGAGTTTGGGCTTTATCTGGTGACAAACACCTATTTTTTTGCCATGAAACATATTCCAGCAACGTAATTCATGACACTTGTTCTATGCTTGTCATGAAAGCTGATAGTTAGAAATCATTAAAAACTTGATGACTTGTTAGAAGTCTGAGAAATAAGTGTTTATGCTTTGTACCAGATCCATAGTGAGGTGTTCAGATTCAGTTATTCAGCACTTCTTACTGTCAATCCTGCCAGTAATTTTTAAATAATTATAGAAGAGTCAATGAAAGAAATCTATACTGTTAATCTGACATTTAGAATTAGGTTATCTTTGCTTTGTATCTAAAAGAAAAGTATAATATTCAAAGTAGACACCAGACATTTTGCATTAGAGGTAGAAAAGGAAAATAATGAGCCCATTTTTAAATGAATTCAAGAAGCAATCTGATTTTAGTTCTTACATTGCAGAGCAAATAAAATAAAAACTATCGTACTTTATTTACTAACCGATGAATTGAATTGTCCGCCTTTTATTACAGATATAAAGCAAAGACTATGAAGAGGCAATCATTTTTGCAGCTATCAGACTTTCAGGAACATATCTCTTGTGGTTTAAATAACAGATAGTTTAAGTGTTTTTCCATTACCTTCGTGTAAATGAAAAATGCATAAAATATTTTAACAAGGCAAAGTAATCCAAGGAGATTGTTATTTTGTGTTACAAATTAGGTTATTTCTGTCATAAAATTAAAGGAAAAAAATCAACGCAAGGACATTTCAGCTTAATATCATTTACCAGAAGGAACATGTAACAGATTTAATGAGCTAGCAGGTCACCTGAATCCAGCTGTTTCCGACCAGCTTTATGAAACAGAGAATGCAGCTAACGGTAGGAGGTAAGCATTATTACAAGCTCTCAAGGAGTTACAAAATCGATTTCTGCTTGAATGAATTAATTTAGATTATCAATTTATAACCAGCTACACGAATCCCATCAACTCAACAATTCAGTGAATGATCAGGCTCAGCCCTTGCAAGAGCTTAACAATTAGAGAGCTCTATGGTTATCTCCTGTCCTACAGTGTTGCTAACAAAGTTCCTTAGTTTGACAGAAATAGAGGAAAATGTTTGCTTACGGATGTTGCAGGAGTGGAACACATTTTGAGTGAGAGAAAAGAGCAGCTATCAGAAAGCAACTGCTTTCTTGTGCCTTACCTGCCTGGGAATTCCTCCAAAGGTGACTGAAATGCAGCAGTTCTTTTTACTAGAAAAAGAACATGACCAGTGCAGAGAAGAGACCAAACCATTTCATTTCAATCCTGTACTTCTAAAGAAAATAATTAAGGATAGGATGTGAAAACCAGTTCTTACAACTATGACATACTCTAAAAGTGCTATTAAAAATGTCTTGCCTTTTTGCTGAAATGCAGCTAAGTGCTTCCTCTTCCTCCCTGTTCTAGTGCAGTCATCTGAACTTGTGCAAAAGGAACGTAAATTGCTGCTCGTCAGAATGTTGCTGGTTTACATTTAGCTTGCACAAGTGTTAAATGGCTACTGAGGATGCAAGTCATTGATGATTCAGGCTGTTCCTGGTTTAATCTCTGATTTATCTCCTTCTTCTAATATTGCAAAATGGTTATGAGTAAAAGGACATTTGCTGTGCATCAGTTACTGCTGTCTCTCTAAGTATAAAATACAGTGGTTAGTCTTCCTTGCCTGTTCAGTCATTTTTGGCACCATCTTCACTGTCTCAGAAGACAAGAGTGGTACAGTAAGTACAGCACTTTAATAGCAGCATATGATTTACCACAAGGACATTAAACTTAAATAAGTAACTGTGTTTATAAATATCTTTTAACAGGAGCTGGGATTCTGGGTTTAGTAATCGGCATCAGTGGTGAAGGTGATCAGCTGTTAGGTCATAAAGCCTTACTGTTGCCTGAAAATAATCTCAAATTATTACATTTTAGGGCTGAGAAAAATCAATAGGATTATATTTTCTCCTTCTAAATGTACATTTGCAGTGCGGTGTTCGAAGAGTAATAGGCATGATGGCTTCTGTTAGGGACAAAATGAGTTGTACCTATGTCATGTGGAAAGTATACCACTAAAAAGAGCTCAGATTCCTGACACTTTTAAACCACTAACAAAAATTGTTAAATAGCTCTGTTGCCCTTATACCTTAAGAAAGTGGAGGGGGGTTTAAGTACTAGAAATGCATCTTCTGGACAAAGCTGGATGTGTTCACGTGAGCTGCCAGTACTTTTGTTTTTTATCTTGGTTTGGCTGTGAACAACCCTCTCTAAAAATTCTCCTTGGGCAGATAAAAAATTGAAGATCACAATGCAAACCTATTGCAGTGGAATAATTAAAAATTATGAGAAAACCTTTTTTGTAGTCGTTTCTGTAATGTTACCTCTAATTTGACAATCAGATTATTATCTTGCTCCTCATTATTTATTATTACTTTAGCAGTATACTATACTAGTACTTACAGAAGTTTGTATTTGTGAAATGGTAGAATTCCAAAGTCTCTGATTTCCTGGGACAGCCATTATACAGACCTGTAGGAAGCAATAATCCACCCTATAAACCTCATCATTTACCTATTTATTTTGAATGTCTCTCCAATTTTATTTTCTTTAACAGTTTTTCAGGCTACACATAGCTCCTCAAGATCCATAAACTGACCCTGCAGCAGGTTAACAGTGCACAGGAGCTGTCAGCCCATCATACAGTAAAGGAACTCACTGCACATTTTCTTCTTTCCATCTGTACCAATCACAGCAGGTGGTAGAGCTGTTGGGAAATAAGATTTAATGTATACATGACACTGATGACAGTGGACCTGTAAGGCATGTTCTACATTACTGTCTTGTGCCTTATGCACTTTCCCAACTACCTGCTCAAAAAACAAATTCAGTGGATGGGACAATGCTGCCATTGGATGGACATTTGGGATGTTTGCTTCTGAGGACCCAGGGGCTTTACAAAAGCACCTCTTGGTGCCAGCACTTCTTGCTGTCCTGCATTCAACACTGGGAGCAGTGTAATCATGGCAGCACTGTACTTCTGTCATCTTTGCAGTGTGAATTCTATGCTTCTGCCACCACATCATTTCCAATAGCCAGGCCAGCTCCTTCAGAGCTATTTGTGGGGTCAGTGTGATCTCCTAGTCTACTGTGATGGTTGAGTCTGAGGAAGTAGTTAAATCTATCTCCCCCTGTGAGCTTTTTTTTACTGCAGAAATTCTTCCTCTCAGGTTTGGATAGTTTATCCCTAGAGCATGCTATCATCTGTGGAAGGGCAGCTAAAAATTAACAAGAATCAGGGATTCAATGACTTCCCACATGATATTCTTTCATATTCAACAGCTACTGGGCTGAGATGAACATGTAAGTTTACCTTTAAGGGGAGAACCTCCTGCCATGTGCCATGTGAATCTCTCTTCCTCCTTCATGGCCGTAATCAGTCTGTAGGTGAACTGCAGAGCACATCTGTCACAGGGTGAGAACTATTGGCATGTACAGCTTATGAAGACGGCTCTTTATTGTCTACGTGTTTTGGTCAAGTAATTATAGCCATCTGTTCAAACACAGTGAGGTTATTCTGTAATAATGTCATTGCAATGTGGAGAGTTTTAACTAGAGAACAATTTAGGTCTCTTTCAACTCTTGTGAGAAAGGCTCATCTCTAAATGATGTGCGTTATCACTGGTGAGTAGCTCCCAGGTGGGGAGGAATGCCCTGGTGACAAGGCAGGAGCGTGTTACAGGTGAGGCAGCCTGTATTCCAAACACACAATGTGTGACACACGTGCTAGCTCTGGGGGCCACCATGGGTGTTTCTACATCATGATCCTGGAAAGGAGAGCACTGTATGGGGGGGTACCTGAGCACCTATAGGCAGAGGGACATGATTCTCTCCCTCTATGCCACTCTCATCATAATCCACGTGGAGCACTGTGTTCAGCTCTGGGGTCCCCAGCATAAGAAATAATTTACCTGCTTGAGCAGGTCCAAAGGAGGGTCACAAAGACGATCAGAGGGCTGGAACACCTACCCTGTGAGGACAGGCTGAAAGAATTGGGGTTGCTCTGCCTGAAGAAGAGAAGCCTCTCAAGAGACTTTATAGCAGCCTTTCAATACTTAATGGGGGCTGCAGGAAAGCTGGAGAGGGAATTTTTACAAGGGCATGTGTGATAGGACAATGGGTAATGGCTTTAAAATGAACAATGGTAGATTTAGAACAGATCTAAGAAAGAAATTCTTCACTGTGAGGGTGGTGAGACACTGGAACAACTTGCCAGAGAAACTGCAGCTGCCCAATCCCTGGAAGTGTTTAATGCCAGGTTGGATGGGGCTTTGAGCAACCTGGTCTAGGGGAAGGTGTTCCTGCCCCTGGCAGGAGGGGTGGAATGAGATCTCTAAGGTCCCTTCCAACCCAGGGACCCAAACCATTCTGCGATTCTTAGTCAAGTTCAGCCACAGAAAGACACAGAACTGCTGTCCCAGACAAGATACACTGTGATTTGTGTAGCATTTGCAAAACAGCCAGCAGAAAAACTGATAGAGCAGAAAGAGAAGATGTGGCTGAACGAGGTTTGGGGATGTGGCTTTCAGAAAGCTCAGTGCTTTTCTGTGCAGAGTGCTTGGACCCATTAGCAAAAACACTGGTATTTGCTTTAAGACTTCCTGTGTTTTTTTTTCAAATGACATAGGTTGTATTAAATAAACACTGTTTCATGAGTTTCCTCTTCCTTATTAGCGAAGTTCATGAGGTTTTAAACTATCTTTCTGGTCAAAAAGGGAAATAATAGCCTTGTTATGTGTAGGATTTCCTTAGCATGGTTTCAGAAAGGTGCAAACATATTCATCAGAAGTGGTTATTCGTATAATTATGCCAGAGAATGCTGGTAAGCTTTTGGATTTTCTAATTTAGAAAGAGGCCAATGCAATTTTTTTCATTATTTTCATAACTCTAGCTATAATCAACTGTAATTTTTCAAACATATGTTTCCATTTTATTTTATGTTGGCAAAGCCTTTGAATGCAGTCCCTAGTGCTTACCTTAACTACACCTCATAGAGGTTGTAAATACACCTCTCCTCAGCTGCATTGCAGCTAGAGACGGCGTCTGGCAGCAGGCTAGGATGGGCAAATGACCTCAAAATCCTGAGGGCCTATAGCAGCGGTGTTCCACATTATTGATAGTAGCAGAGATATTGACAGTCTGTGCTTGGAAGGAAAATAGGAGTTTGATATGACATATTGTGTGTCTCAGCAAGACTCATAAATAATTTTGACAAGTTTTTGTATGCATGGGAAAGTCCTTGATTCAGCCTCCCATAAAAATAAACTTCTATTATGGAATGTATTTGTCAAGTGGCTGTGTGATGGATGGAGCTGCGTTTACCCCTTGGCAGTTCGATGAGTTTTAGATGCACAGCTTACCAGAGAGGATTTACGGGCAGTACAGAAATAATTATTCAGTATGAAATACATAATTCCTGTACCTGAATTTTCATTTTTTATTATATTTTGTTTCTGTTGCATTTCTGGTCTTTAAGAAAAAAGGCCTTGCCATTTTACTTGGAGCTATTGTATGTCTGTAGTTTCTGTTCGGAGAAACTAATTCAAGTCCTTTCTTAAACTTGGCTTGTATTTTGTTAATTGAATGGCAGCTTTTATTAAATTAGGCAAAAGCAGGAAAATTTACATTTAGAGATTAATATTTTTAACAATAAAACCTCTCTTGGAAGGATTTCTTAGACTTCTAGAGGGAAAAATAATTAATAAATCAGATTAAGTGTTGTTTCTTATGCTAGTATTGCCCTCTTTCTCTCTTTCTTTTTTATTAAAAAAAAAAAAAACAACAGGTCATAAGCTCCCATAAAGAAGTGAGACCTTTCTGATACGGAACTCAGATCACTTGGCACATTTGTTGTGCTCTTCTTAAGGCTTCTTCTGCAAGGTTACCCTTCAACTATTTCTCTTCTTTGCTTTTCTTTACAGTAGTCTTTCTTTTCTGTCAGGGCTGCCTTCGTATTTCCTCTTACCTCTGTCATTTCTGCCCGTTCATTTCTTATTCCTTTCACTTATTCTGTTTTTACTCATTAAACTCTTTCTTTAAATGTCCTTTCTCATCCCTTTTCCTAATCGTGTCCTCCTGATGGAATGTTCTCCCTGCTGTTTATATAGTTCCTCCAGCCTTTCTCCTTCTTTCTACCTGTGCAGTCTGTTTCTTCTTACCTTTTTCCCCTCTTTGTTCTCACCATCTTCTCATATTCTGCTTTATTTTTACACTATTACTTTATGACTTTCTTTACGTTTTAGCCTCTGGCCTCTCTATTATTTACCATTCCTAAGAGTCATATTTCCTTCCCCTGTTTGCAATCTCTGACCACGACCTTCTGATGGATACCAGTTGTTCAGTGTTTCTAATTGGTAGTCTGCGTGGCTTCCCATGAATAATAGGAAACTTCCCAAAATTGTGAACATGGCACTTTTTTAGTTATTACAAGGGGGCTGTCCAGTTTTGGATAGTTCCCATATCCGTGGTTGAGAAATCCTACTGTCCCTTCTCCCCAGGAAAAGCTGTATAGTACTGAATGTGTTAACAAAGTTTCTGTAGTAAAGGACTCAAAAGAGTAATAATTTTGAAAATAACTTTTGGGCATAAAGAATGGCACCTAATGAATCGTGTTAAGAAATCCCACTCATCATAAGTGGGAAGTATTGTGAATGCAGGAAGTTTAAAGAAATAGCAAGCTGTTTTTAAAAGTAGAATATTTAAGACTTCATACTAGTTACCATAGCCCATAGATTTGGTAGATTAGAATACCTGTTCTTCACATAAACACATTCAGATATTTGTGTAGAGCAATTTGAATGTAAAAAACTGTGCCTGCTCCAACAGCCTGTGAAAATAAGACAGCATGTTAATCCTTACAACTAACGCCTGGATTCTAAAACTCGGTCACAATTTGAGCTGCACTAACTTCGGAGTTACTGGCACCTGGCTCAGCTGTTCACACAGAGTTCACATGCTTGGATTTGAGCTGCCCTCCCATCTGCCACTGCCTCTTCAGGAGGGCATGGTCTCCAATGTCTCCTTTGACCTGTCTGCCCCAGGTGAACCTCTCAGCCTTCAGCATCTCAGGTGCCACTAGACACTTAGATGTAGGCAGTTGCACCAATTCAGGACCGTTTGTCCCCATACAAAATAATGTTGCATATTTCTTCTAACATAGTAGGTTTCAGTTTCAGTAGGAGCAGAGAATCAGCAGTAATCTCATTTGGGCTCTGTTAGTAAAGCTTTGGAGAAGACCTAAATAGCAGGTGCCTGCAATCAGTGAAATCCTCCGTCTGCCAGTCTCCCATACGTGCAATACCATATGGGGCATCCTGTGATTTTCAATCATTATATCTTACAACAAATTGCCCACAAAAAGCCTCATTTTATTTTTTTTTTTTTTTTTTTTTTTTTTTTTTTTTTTTTTTTTTGTTTTTTGTTTTATGTTCTGATCTTCTTCATCCCAGCATCCTTTCGTGCTTG
>JAAGNO010014047.1:14153-25362 GCA_033439905.1 Ceryle rudis | reverse complement strand
CTCCCACCACCTGCCTCAGATGGGCAGAATCTGGCCCAACAACATCACCCCCACTTCCCGCTGTCTTGCACCCAAGCCCCCAGCAAGCCCTCCCAACATTTCAGCCACCCTGGGGGGACCTCCAGAGCCAGGATGTGCCCCACCAAGCCCCAGGGGTGTGGGCAGAGGTGGCGGGGGCTTGGGGGGCAGGCGCTGCCCGTCCCCGCGGACGGGGGCAGGCGGGTTCAGGTTCATGCACCGTTGCGGCAATTACCTTCCGCATGGGCAGCACCGGAGGCTCCCCGGGCCACGCGTGGCAGCTCGCCAGGACCGTCAACGCCCAATTACTTCTGTGTCTCAACGAGCCCTCAACCCCCTTTTTTTTTATTATGCTCATAAAATATTGAAATGGATGGAAATTAATGTCAGGCATACATATGGATGGGCTTGCTGGGCTCTCCGGGCTGCATCCTGCTGCCGAGGAGCTCGGCTGAGCCCCACACATGACTGGGAGCATCATCCCAGTGCTCCCATGGGGTGACCTGTCACCAAAATGGGGTGCAACCCTTGCACCCCCCACCCAGCAGCAGCGGCTGGGGGAGGCGAACACCAGCTAGTAACACCTTGGGGCCTTCAGCAGCGTGGGGTGTGATGTGGGGTGCGACGTGGGGTGTGGTGGGTGCAGGAAACCACAGGCAACGCTCAGCACGTCCCAGGGACGCTAAAAAAGCTCAGCCTGGGCCACCTTTCCCCAGGGTTAGAGTCAGTGCTGGGGCTCCAGTGACTCTCTCTTCCAGCAGCTGTGAGTAAAGGTGCCATCACCGCTCTGTGCCTCAGTTTCCCCCTCTCTAAAACATCACGTTGTGCACGGCTCCATGCAAATGGCTGGTGGCGGGCGGGTAGAAGATGCTCCAGAGTGCAAAGCAGTGTCTGGGTGTTGTAGCCTGGTTGAAATGCCCACCCTATGGCTCAGCTCTGCCATCAAACCCCTCGTTGGGAGCCGGGAAGTGGGACCCAAGCCTGGCAGGGCAGCCTGTGCCCCCAAGCTGAGAGCAGAGCCCAGCGTCATACCCCGCTGCCTCGTTTTGTCATTAGGGCCTCTGCTAAAGATGGGAAATTAATTAGGAGCTTGTAATTAATGCTTCCATCTGCAGCCAGGAGGAGCCAGTTCCAGTGCCGGCTGCGGGAGCAGGGCCGTGTCTGCACTAGGCGCTGCCTGTCCCGCTGGATCAGCCTGGGGTGGCTGAGCAGGGACATCTGCGATGGTGGCAACCAACCTGCTTGGTCAGAGACCTGTCCCTGCAAACAGGGATTACAAAGGAGCTGATTACCAATGGCTCTTTCCCTGCCATTCAGGTGCTGTATTTGCTGTGTGGGGTGAAGACACCGGAGTTCCCTGCGGATGGGGGATTCAGGTGTTTTCACCCCATGCTGGGGTCAGGCGTGGGGCTCTGTGGTCCCAGTCCTGCCCCTCCAGCCTGCTTGTGGGAGCCAGCACGCTGCACAACAGGGGAGATGCCGCATTTATGCCACCATGTAATAAATCCTAAGCACACACACCCCGCTAAAGACACTGTAAATCCTGCGCAATAAAACCAGAGCTGGGGCAGCCGGTGGCAGCTGAGGTGGGTACAACTGCAGCACGCTCCAGCCACGCCACGCACACCCACACTCAATGCACCGGCCCCAATCTGGAGCATCTCCCAACTTACCAGGGCTGGGTCACCCCAAGGGGGACAATGGCCAGGGAGGAGTTCCCAAAGCTCCCCTGTGGGTGCTGGCCGGGTGCTTGGCTCTGTCATGTTTGCTGTCCCAGGTGCAACTCCACCACTTGCTCAGCAAGGCTGGGATTTCACCTAAAATACCCAGTTTTTCCTCCAGCACTCCTCACTGCCCAGACCACAGCATGGAGGTGAAGTCCCACCACTGGGAAGTCCCTCCAAGATCAGCACAGCCTTTCATACAGTCATCAGCTCCATCTCAAACACCTCTCAGCCGATACTCAGTAGGAGCCAAACGCTTTGCTCCTCCCCATCTTCTGATCTCAACACCGGGTCATTGCATCCCTGCATCCTTGTGTCCCCCGGCCCTGCTGCCACCTCCTGCACACAACAAACCAGGGCTGGGCACAACCTGGCGCATGATTTCACACCAGGGGACAGGCAGGGCAGTTGATTTTGCCAGCCACGTAAACCCGTATAAACCACATAAACTCACAATGAACCCATTTGCTCCAGTGCAAGGGGAAAACAACCACCAGTTCCTCATGAATGTAAGTTAAAGCCAAGTGGATGTCAGCTCAGCCTGCCACAGACCAGCTTTGAGAAAGCCCCACTGGATTTTCTTCCCTTTCTGCACATTTCTGACTCATCTTTCCTTCCAAATGGTCCCTGGGCTCGGTGCTTCACCGCACCGTGAGCCCCGGCCAGGGATGGGGTAGCCAGGACACCACACGGCCACCATGTCTGCACAGAGAAGCACTTTGATGGCCGAGCAGACCCAGGCAGACAGGCGGCTTTGCCTCGGGAGCCTGACTCAAGTGGGGCTTTCATTTACACGGCTGCAAATCCAGATGAGCCGCACCAACGCGAGGGAGCGAGACGCAGCCCCTGGCACTTCCCTTTTGTGCATCGGTGTAAGAATCTGACCCTGATTTTCAAAATTCACCTTTACCTGAATTTCCAAGCAAAAAAAGCTCCATGTTTCAGGCTTGTGAGAGCCAGCTGATGAATCCAGGGTGGGGGTTTTGCCCACCTCCCAGTTATTAACGCAGTCTGCCGTAGAGAGGTCTTGCGCCACAACCGTGTCCATGCTGCAAATCTCATGCCAAAGGTGAGGAGGTTTTGGAATGGAATGGAAAAGAGAATAGAATAAAATAGAATAATAGAATAGAAAATAGAATAGGAATAGAATAGAATAGAAAATAGAAAAGGAATAGGAATAGAATAGGAAATAACAGAATAGGAAAAGAATAATAGAAAAGGAAGAGAATAGGAAATAGAAGAATAGATCTGTTTGAATGATCATCTAGTCCCACTTCCTGACCACTGCAAGACTGACCAAAAATTAAAGCACGTAATAAGGGCATTGTCCAAATGCCTCCCAAACACTGCAGGCTTGGGGCATCGACCACCTCTCCAGGAAGCCTGTCCAGTGTGTGACCACCCTCTCAGTAAAGAAATGCTTCCTCATGTCCAGTCTAACCCCCTTTGGTGTAGCTTTGAAGCATTGCAGCAGCTCTGACCCAGTGCTGTCTCCGGGACCCACCTGGGCTCTGAGCTCCAGCACTAGCACAGGGGTGTTTGCTCTTGGCGCAGGAGGGGTTAACCACAAGGCAAAGCTTTTTCCCTGGAAAATATTGACTTAGTACTGGGAAAAGACATTTCAGGAGAGAGATGCTTCTTTTTTCTTTTCAAGGCAAACACCCAAACCCCTCCTCAGTTCCCCACAGACTTCCCACACTCACACAGTCCCGGGGGGACTCTCAGGCCAGGATGAAGGTGTGAGGATGGCATCAGCCGAAAGAGTTAATGCAGAGCAGGGCCGGGAATGTGTGAAGGCAGCATGTGACTGCAGGTGGGGCAGGGCGGAGTGATGAATCACTCTTTTGCTTTTCCTCTTTTCACTTCTTGCTGTTACCTGTCCGGCCCGGGCACTGCGCGTTGGCAGGAGCCCGAAATAATCGACCTGCGAGCCAGGGCGATGTGCAAGAGGCTGACAGAGACGTTGGCCACCGTGAAACCCACCGGCTGACCCAGTTCTCCAGGAACGATAACACGGACAGCATTTGGGCTAAGAAATCCTGCCTTTCTCTGCCTTTTATTAAGCTCCTTTTTTTTTTTCCTCGGTTGTTTTCCACTTCTTATTTTATCCGGTATCATCAGCAGCTTGAGAGAGCAGAGGATGAGAAAAGCGTGGAGCCGGAGGTAGAGGACCTTCCCGGGGCCATCTCTGCCCCATTGCACAGTCCCGGCCGTGGGAAGCTCCAGTTTTCCCTCGCCCGGAGCCCTCTCACCACGTAGAGCCAGGATCAAGCAAGAAACCCAATCCTCCTCGCCGGCGTGGCAGGAGAAGGGAGCGGCGTGTTTTCCCCAGCTGCACATTGAACCAGGCAGGGCAAAGTCAAGCGAATCGTGTACTTAAAGACTGGGGAATAAGAAATTCCTTATTTATTGTTGACATCTGGTGCTCGCTGAGGGTGCAGAGTTCCCTTCGGAGAAGGTACTGGTGCACACGGTCGCTATGGCTTTCTCCCAGGTGCAGTGCCTGGACGACAGCCACGTAAACTGGAGGTCCAGTGAGTCCAAGCCTGAGTTCTTCTACAGTGAGGAGCAACGCCTGGCCTTGGAGGCACTGGCCTCCCATGGCCGCGATGCCTTCTATGAGGTCCTGAAGAAGGAGAACATCAGGGACTTCCTCTCCGAGCTGGAGCTAAAGAAGATCCTGGACACGCTGGAGACGTATGACCCCGGCTCAGAGTACATCCCACGACACGGCAGCAGCGCAGGGGAGAGTGAAGGCGATCACAACAGCGAGGGGGATGAGCAGGATGTGGCCCCTTCCCTGGAGTACTGGCCCCAGAGGTCTGACCGCTCCATCCCTCAGCTGGACCTCGGCTGGCCCGAGACCATTGCCTACCGCGGGGTCACCCGTGCCACCGTCTACATGCAGCCACCCATCGAGGGGCAAGCGCACATCAAGGAGGTGGTGCGGAAGATGATCTGCCAGGCTCAGAAGGTGAGGTGCGCCGCGGGGGACAGGGCAGGATTTGCCCCAGGCCGTCCTGCTGAGGACAGATCCCAGCATCCTGGTCCACCAGGAAATCCCCATCTTGTGGGAAGCTCTGCCCAAGCAAAGGCATTGGGGTCAGGTGCTCAGGTTTTCCATGTTGATTGTAATTGTTATTTGGGGGTCAGATTTTGCTGAAGACGGCGTTAGCCTGGCCCAGTGCTTTCTGGGACCCAGGGTCCTTACTGGGCTGTGAGGGAAAAACACCAGGGAGAAAAATGGGTTGAGCCGCTTCTTCAGCTGCGAGCCCACGGTCCCAGGCACCCCGCGATTGTTATTCCCAGAGCCCTGGGTGACTGCACGTGGCAACAGGCAGGAACGAAAGGAGCCAAATTCAGCCCTGGGGCAAAGCAGCCCAAGCCACTGGTCTGGTGCTGACGTATACAAGGGTCAAGTTTGGCCCGAGATTGCCGCAGTGCTCCAAGCTGGCCCGAACCTGGCTTTGAGAGATGAACAATGAGCTGATGCTCAGGACAAGCGTGGGCAGATACCAAGGGGATTTGGGTTAAGACTTGTCTTCCCTGTGGCATCAAACTAAGGAGCAGGGAGTTAGGGTGCATGAGCCACGGGGTCAGGCTGGTGTCATGGGCAAGAGGACCAGGGAAGGAGGGAGATGGTGGCATGTAGTGAAGGCCAGCTATGGTGGACAGAGGTTGATGGTTATTTCCCAGTGACCTCGTCTCAGCTGGGAAGCACAGAAGGGGTTGGTACCTGCTAATTTAATGGTGCTTTGAAGGCTTTGAGCTCTGTGCATCTGCTCCCTTCAGAAGTCTACGTCCAAGGGAGAAGCCCACGTCCAAGGGAGAAGCCCAACCCTGGGTAAGCTCCAGTAGGAAAAAATGGAGCTATGGAGCAGGGGGAGACTGGGTAGGATGCATCAAGTCCACCAGCCTCCAGAGACCCCCATGCTGGGACCAGAGCCAGTGCTAGAGTTTGCAGATCCTGGGAAGCCTGGTGGCACACAGCCATCAGAGCATCTCCAGGACCAGAGGGATGCGGCTCTGAGCACAAAGAGCCCCAGCTCAAGCAGTAAAAGTGATCTCCTAACATGACAGGAGCCATCTCTGGTCACTGCCACCTTGCAAAAGTCAAGATGACCTCTCCTTACATGCAGCATTGTCCACACCAAAGTGCTTTGCAGTGAGGGCAAAGGGAAGGGAGGGATGAGGTCCCACGGGATGGAGGGTGGGAGAACTTCCCCACTACAAATGATGTCTCATCTTTGGGTCTGACCCAGGCTTGCAGCTCCTGCCTGGCTTTGCCTACTCACCGCTTCCCGCCTGCCCACACGCAAACAGCATCTCCTGAGTCATCTACCACCTTCCTCCTGCTCAGCAGAGCCAGGCAGTTGAGTCAGGCAGCTGCCAGGCCCTGCACTGCCTGCACCATCCCCACCTCTCCCTGGAGCATCTCCAAGCCACAGGGATGTGGCCGCAGTTAATGATGTTGTGCTTGTCACCGGTACCTTGATGCCCCATGAGCGGGGCTGGGCTCTGGTCCAGGTGCTCCCTACTGGTGAGATGAGACATGGTGACACCACTGGAGACATGCAGGAGCCTGCTTGGAGCTTATGGCATCTGCAGGGATTGGGGACAGCGGAATTATGGGGTCTGATGAGTGTGGTTCTTCTGGGGGTCTCCCATCCTATATGAAGACCGCAGTTATGCAGCTGAACCTGCTAGCACGCAGCTAAGCCTGGTCACCACTGGTGTGAGTGCTCCTCAGCATGGGGACGCTGGGCTAGACCACCTTCCTTTGCACCCAGAGATTTCAGCCAAGGCTTAAGGTCTTCATAGCAGTTCAGAGGTTAAAGGGTTTGGCTGAGGAAGCTGAGAGTGGATAGAGGGATGATCCAGCTGCCACCCCATCAGATGTCACATAGGCTGACAATATGCTCTGACCTTTCTGCGGTGTCCATTGGGCCACCCTGTGGAGATCCTTGTTGAGCTGTCCCATTCCACCAGGCAGTGGCAGCGTTCTTCATCCACCTGCGAAGAATCATGGGCTTGAGAGACCTTCAGTATTGCCATCATCCCAGAGAATGACCCTTGCTCCAGCCACTGTCAGGACACTTGGTCCAAAATGTTCTCAGCTACTGAACACCAAACGCCACCCCGTGGGTTTCTGTCTTGTGGCCAGAAGAGCAAAGTTCAACTTGATAGTCTGGCTGAGGAAAGTTCAGAGGCCATGTAAGTGCTGCTGAGACTGGGTTGCTCAGAGATGGGGTAAGGAAGGCAGGAGTTGAGATGTGAGACCCCTTTGATGGGGCAGATGAACCTACTTGCTTGCAGGAGCAAGGCCAAAGGCTGCTGAGTTCAGAGCCTCTTCTTCACTCTGCAGAGAAGCAGACCCAGGCAAGATCATACAGATGATCTCCTCGTCGCCCTGAGAATAAATGTCAGAGAACAGAGGCAGGATCCTGCGGCCACATCTCTGCTCTCCCAGCAAATCCCAGCGAGCGGAGGCGGTCAGAGACATGGTGCACCACCCTGAAGACCTTCACCAGGTCCAGCCGAGGCACGGCCACCTCTCCCTCAATGCGGATCCCCTCAGGCTGTGAAGCTGACACGAGGGGCAGATCTCCCTCCTCTCTTCTTCTCTAGATTTTGGCTCTATCTGACCAGAAATCAGAGCAGGCTGAAAACACTGACCTTGGTCAAAAGCCACTGGGGACAGCAATGTGTCTGACCTCCTCTCTGCACTTGAGGTTCCAGGTTGGGATTGTGGTGATATAATTACCTTGAGCAACTTCCAGCAAAGGTTGGGAGGCCCCTATTAATTACTGTTTACAAAACGTTCTGCCATTCCTGGATGAAAGGGTCGAGAGGGGAGAGCGATTATTAATGTTACTTGTCCCACCTCTCCCTCAGCCCAACACGCTTCCTCTAATTGTGCCTTCGTGCCTGCCTAATTTATTAAATGCCCATGTGATGTGCCCCAAAAATCATTATCTGATGAGTCAGAGTGAGCTAATAAAGAGCTGTAATTTCCTCTATAAAATATGATCCTGCAGTTTACGTGCTCATCAAAGCCCTTCGGAAGGAGCCCGACGTCGTTCGCCCAGCGTCCGAGGGGATGTGACGCTCACCGCTCCTCGGGGTCTTGGGACCTGGTACCTGCACATCTGCTGCATCCAATGGATCTTGGCAGCTCCTGGGAAGAAAAGCATCACCTGCTTGGTCGCTGGGAGCATCTGGCTGTAGACTTGGGGCTGCTTTTCTCCACACCCTCTAGACGAAGAGCAAAGGGATGGTGAAGCTTCCTTGGATGACACGGCGGCAAAGGGGCTTCGGGAAGAGGTGCAGCTCTCCTGCTGCCAGGGACCTCCCTGGCACTGCTGCCCTGGTAGAGGTAATGGGGACAAGGGTGCCACACTCTGTCCCCGTAGCGAGACAGCACGGTGTGCTCCAGGCACCTCCATTCCCCGCAATGGGAAGCGAGCAGCACACTGGATTTCACTTCTCTGGAGCAGACAGAACCTCCGTTCTTTGCAGATTAAATCCTGGCTTTGGCATAGACCCAACCGGTCCCAGTGGAGGTTCCAGCGCGGGCAGCCCAGCAGCAGATTTCACCCCTGCGGTCCCTGGACAGTCACCACATTGGGAATGCTGCCAGTGCCGTCCTTGTTCTCCTGGCCCATTTCATGCCAGGGCAGCACATTGGCATACCGGCGTGAGATCCCGGTGACAAACCGAGGCCAAGCCTGTCCTGCAGGCAAGACGCACCGGTGGCAACAGGATGCACCAGCCAAGCAGGAGGAATCGGGTTGAAAACGTGGGCAAGTGGGTGAGAGCCGGGCGGCCTCTCCACTGCCCCAGCCAGCCACCCTGCTCACCATCTCCACATGAGCGGTGCTCGGGACTGGGGACGTCACCGTGCCCTGCCTGTGTCCCTGCAAAGCACCTTTCCATACTCAGAGCTACAGCAGAGAGCCAAGACTTTGGGAATGCTGGGACCACATCAGGAAAATGCTCTTTTTCCTCTCCAGATGAAGGTCAGCACTATATTCTCATCCCCATTCTCTATCTGGTGCACCGGCAAAGTGACAAGATCACGTCTGCAGGGAGCAGCAGCATTAGAGACAGGAACAAAGCAGCTGCCACTGAACCCACCTCCCCGAGCCAGAGAGACACGCCGTCCCAGCTCAGGTGTCCCTCACCCAGGACTCGCAGCAGGCAGCACAGCTCCTCCCCAGTTCCCTGCTGTAAACAGAAAAGTCAAGCCCTGAGCTTTAAGAGCACCTTCGAACCTGTCCCAGGTTTACGTCACTGGTGAGACAAGAGCAGCTCTCACTGGGAAGCCCAAGCAATGTGGGCACCTGGTTTTCTGCCTCAGCTTCCCCACCAGGACAATAAGGATGTGCAAAACACAGGAGCAGGGGCACAAAGGAATGAGCATTTATGCATTCATGGCAAAGCCTGTTGAGAGGCTCTGGGGTGAGTTAAAAGCCAGTGGCAGAGCCATGAAGTCCCCTCTCAGCCAGGTCACTGGCACCTCCTGGAACGCTCATGTGTGGCTGGAGTTGGGGGGAGGTTGGGGAAGCACCAGAGACAGCGTGGGCTGGGGCTCCCCACACAGCCTTGCTCCTTGCCCCATCGCCTGCAGAAAAGGAAGGGAAGAGCCAGTAGTGTCATAATGCACCATCCTCTTCTTAATTAGAGCTCTCCATCTCCTGTGGCACAAAGCTAATTAAAAGGCAGCTTGGTGCTTTGAGGGCCCTGGACTGGATGTGTCTGAGTGTGCAAGTGCCTGGCACCATCCCCACCACTTCCTTCCTGAGGGAGGAGCATCCCAGGGTCTCCCAGTGTCACCCCACAGCATGCACACTCCCATGCTGGTGTCCTCCCCAGCATGGCCACATGCCACAGCCAGTGGAACCCTTCTGGAAGGGCAAAGGGCCAAGAGCACGCAACTCCACCTGGCCCAGGGCATCTTCTGGGACCAGCCCCAGACATGGGAGCACCAAGATGTTTCCAAGTGTGGGACAATGACATGCCAGTGCCCCGACAACAAGCGCTTTCCTGTGTGGCTGTGGCCACTTAGTATGGGATGGGCAGCGAGACCAAGACAGACATCAACAACCACAATATCAGAAAAACCACTTGCTCTTGGTGCTTGGCTTTGGCCTCACAGTGGAGAGCTGATCTTGAACCCAGCCACACCACATCAGCCCGGACTTGGAACAGCAGCCAGTCGCAGGTGCTGGGAGCTGCAAGTTCCTGGCTGTTTTTAAGCAACCTCATCAGCTGGTACCCAGGCCTGGTTTTTAAAAGGTATTAAAAGTCATTTCAGCTCCTGAATGCACCTCAGGGCTTTCCGGATACTTTCTACCAAGCTTAGAGTCACTCTGAGCTACTTTTTATACTGTTTCTCTCAACCCAAGCATGCGTGATAACCCCAGAGACAGCAGCCACCCTGCGTAGCGTGCCTTCGGACAGACAGACACATCATAGCATCACAGGTTTCCCCTTCTGGCATTCCCCACCATGGGGCCACGGGCAGTGCTGATGGCAAAGGGACACAACTTCTCAGCCAGAAACTGGACTCGGAAATATTTGGAGGTTGCTAAAGGCAAGAAATTTCAATTCACCCACAAAAATTAGATAGTTTTTGTATTTAGCCTAGATAGAAGGAATTAGTTACTGGGAAGGTGGCGAAACATTGGAATAAGTTGCCCAGAGAGGTGGTGGCTGCCCCATCCCTGGCCCCGTTGCAGGGGAAGTTGGCCGGGGCTCTGAGCACCCTGCTCTGGTTGCAGATGTCCCTGCTCCCTGCAGGGGGTTGGACCAGGTGAGCTCGAAAGGTCCCTTCCCACCCAAACCAGTCTGGGATTCTGTGTTGTACTACAGGCCACCACCAAACCTCCCATATCACAGCAGGGAAATGGGACTGTGGGCTTCTGCTTTCCACCCTCAGGCTGGCTGGGTAGCCTGGGCTCCCTTTCACCAAACCTCAACCTCCTAGAGAGGGAGCACTTTGCTTTGGCCCTCACAAAACAAGCATCAGCTCTATCTTGGGGTTGTCACCTGGTCATGTTACCCAGACTCAGCTCTCTACTCCCCTCTCCAGGTTATCGCAGTGGTTATGGACATGTTCACCGACGTAGACATCTTCAAGGACCTCCTGGATGCAGGCTTCAAGAGGAAAGTTGGAGTTTACATCATTTTGGATGAAACCAACGTGAAGCACTTCCTTCAGATGTGCGAGCGAGCCCAGATGCACGCCGGTCACTTGAAGGTAAGGATGGCCCAGTGGGGCTGGGGAACCTCCTCCAGCACAGGGAGATAGTTGTGATTATCAGCCTTGCTTCCTCCTTTCTTGGTGGGATCACAACCTCCAAACTCCGGGCAGGGCTAGATGAGTTGAGTCCATGTGAAGGGTGTGCAGGGATCCGCAGCCCCATGACGGTGGGCATGACTCGAGCAGGGTACCACAAAGCCCA
>JAAGNO010014047.1:3324-13846 GCA_033439905.1 Ceryle rudis | reverse complement strand
GGGCAGACCCGACTGCTCAGCTCCCCCTGGGGAATGAGCCAGCAAGACAGAAGGCACAAGAGGCAGATGCTCTGCCAGAGGCAAATCCACACTGTCGCCAGCCCCAGGGGCAGGACCAGCAGGAGCAGCCACCGGCCGGTTCTCTGGCTTTCAGACTTTCCCGCAAGTCAGAGACTGGAATTAAAAAACTTGATTTTCCCCTTTTCTGGAGCCTCCACCCCAGCGCAGGGCCGGGAGCAGAACAGGGAGGCACCCATGCTGCCCACAGCCCCGGCAGCTGCCAAGGGTGCCCTCCACGGGCACCACACCAGTGGGACCCATCTTCTCACGCACGCCGTGTTCACCTGGCCCCGGAGGTGCTGGCAGCTGCATGTGACATCGCTCCCGTGCACGAATCCCGTTTGACATGAGGGAAGATAAAGCAGCACAGGGGTGCAGTCCCCAGCCCGAAGCGCCCCGGAGCTCTGACACATCCCTGTGCACGCGGAGAAAACCACCTCGCACGGGGCTTGTGCAAAGGCAGAGGAAGGCAAAAGGGCAGAGGAGAGGACAGGGGGTTCTATCAGGCTCCAGAGCAGTGTCAGGAGTGGGGACCCTCACTCCAGACACAAGACAGATCCTGGGCTCCCCCCTAGGCACAGTGCTCCCGTTGCCAGCATCAGACAAAAACACACCAGAACAGCCCAGCAGTTTCACTTCAGGGCTTGCAGACACCCCTTCTCCTGACTGTACTTCACCCGCCGGCTGCGAGTGGCTGGGCCTTGCCTGTTGCTTGGCAGAAAAGTGATGGTTCTGCGCCTGACGTCACCCGGCCGCGCACGCTGGCTGCCAAAAGGCTGGCGGGGAGGCCCGTGCCTGGGCAAGCTCACCAAATTTGCTTATGGTGAGGGCAAATCCCTGGTTGAGCAGGAACACGTAGGAGCCATGACACCCTGTCTGGAGCCAGGCCAGGACATGGAGGTCTCAGGGACCCCGAACCCTGGGAGCCAAAAGCAGCAGCCGGCCAAGCCTCATGCCTTCCCCGGCCACTGAGCCCGCCGGCCCTGCTTAATTGCTGCTCACAACAATTAAAGCATACTCAGCTGAGCTTTTACCCACGTCCAAACTCTCCAGAGAGTCTGGGATCCTGCAGACTGCTGCTGCTCCGAGACCAGAAAAGCCAGAGCTGACGCACACCGGTGTTTTAATGCATTAGCAGCCCGGTGGCAGGACTGGAAAAGCAGGAGAACATCTGCAGAGCTCGGCAAACGTCTAGAAGTCGGGATTCGTCCCCTGTTGCAGCCAGTTTGTTGGCATGGGATGCAGCAGGGCTGTGAGGAAACTAGGGCAGCGTCTGGGAGCTGCTTCATAAGCCGGAGATGCTAACGAAACGTACGTCGTTATCTCACAATTAGCTAAACTGGCTTGGGCAAGGCGGTCGCTTCGTTGAGCAACGGCGAGTGCTTGGGGAGTGATTCACCCCGTCCTGGGCTCGGCAGCCGGCCACGGTGCTGGGCGCTCGCTTGCCGCGCGCTTCTTTAGAGAGAGATTAAATAAACAGATCTTACTTAACTGCAGCGATGCGATACGCTGGGAGCCAGGAGGAAGGGAAAAAGTAACCGGCACCTTGCTTTCTCTGGAGCTTTTTTCCTGTGGGTGTTACCTGAGAAAAACCTACGGCTGCTTTGTGCCTTTGTGCAAAGATTTGGCTCCAAGCGGGACAGAGCGACGCCCTGGGACTGCTGCGAGCTGGGGAGACCCAGGCTGGTGATGGACAAAGGGCTCAGCCTTGGGTGCAAGGGGTATCCGGCAGCCGGCCAGTGTGCAACCCGGGCACTACCACTCTCTAGGTGGCCTCGTGCGAAGGGACAACATGGGACAAGGATGGGAAGTACCTCCCCATCTTTGTCAGCCAGCCCCCAGCACCCCCAGTGCTGCCCGCTGCTGAATCGTGGGGTACTCAGCGCCCATTTCCCCCCAGCCACATCAGGCAAAATGTCAAATACTAGGAAAAAAAGAAAAAAGCACCAAAAAAACCTCCCATCGGTGTGTAAAACTCCCCCGGACACCTGGAAAGCCTTTGCTTTTGCATCAAAACAAGAGAAAACCACCCTCACAAAGAACCCAACCATGGAGGCCATGACCTAGTGATGACACAGTGCCTTCAGCAATGGCATTACCTGTAGCCCGGCAGGGCCAGGAGGAATGCAGGTGCTTTCATAAGAAAATATTTCTCTCCCCACCCCAAGGAGACCATTTGCAGTGAAAGATGTTATCTGCTCAGCTGCAGAAATGGACTGGTGCCCTCCACGGAGACGCACAGAAGCATGAACCAGATTGAAGATAAAAACCTTTTTCTCTTTATCTCTGAAGATAAAAACCTCCCTGCCCAAGGCTCCCTGGGGGAGGATACCCCACTCCCCAGCCACAGCCCCAGGTTTCGTTTCCTAGGGGTGAAAAGATGTTGCCCCACTGTCTTGTTTTCTTCACCCACCCCTAAAAACAGGGCTAGACACTCAGACTGAGGAGTCCAGCAAAGGGCGGGGGGTGGAGCGTGGTGGAGAACAAGCCCACTGCCTTTGGGTCCACGTGTGCTGTTCTGGGGTCAACACCCACAGCTCCCCTGAAACCCCTCATCCACCTCCCGCTGGGGAGAAGGTGAAGAATCTCCTCTCCCATGGTGGCATTTGCATAGACTGCAGGAGATGGGAAGTGTTTGGCAGCTCTTATCACACTGCTCACCCACGGGAGTTCAGGAGGTAGAAAACACTGCCCGACACATGGGCAAAGCTGGAAAGTCTTGAAGCCAAGCCCATGGCTTGCTGCGTGGCCTTGGGCAAGTTATTTTATCATCCCATCGCTATGGCCTCCTCTGAGCTGGCCACGAAGAGAGTTTCCCACTCCTCGGAGGGGTTGTGGGGCATCCACAGGGCTATTGATGGAGGGGTGAATGATGCTCTGAAGACCAGCCCTTTGCTCCTGCTCACATCTCTGCCTTTGCTTTGCAGAACCTGCGTGTCCGGAGCATGGGGGGGACAGAGTTTTTCACACGTTCGGCCACCAAGTTCAAAGGGGCTTTGGCCCAGAAGTTCATGTTTGTGGACGGGGACCGGGCGATGTGTGGATCCTACAGGTAAGCAGCAGCCCCACAAGTCAAAGGACTGACATGGACCCACGTGGTCCAAATCCTGGTCCCTGCCCAGCCCCAGAACCCTGTCCCAGACTTGCTCCCTTCCTCCTAAACTAGATTATTTTGCAAGGCCAGCTTGAGATTTGGAGTGGGACCCAAGGGGTCCCCACCACCCCATAGCCAGGTCTAGGAGACCCTTTTCTGGGAGGTGGTGGGACACACCAAGTGCTTCTGCCAATGGATGTGATGAGCACAAGGAGGGACAAAAGCACCAAGCCCAGACAGTTCTAGCTCGCATGCTGACTTCAGCTTTTCCAGTCAAACATTTCCTACCCAAAGTATTTTCCAATCTGTCCAAATGAAAACTGACTTTGGTGGAAGGAGATCAGTCTCAGAAAGCTTTTCAGCTGTAAAAGACAAGTTTCATAAGCGTGGAACTGAAACATTTCCTACTTTTCTGGCCACAACAAAAACCACGCCCATTTACGAGTCGCTTTTCTTAACTAACTCAAAGTGAGAAACAAGAAGCAGCCGACGCTTGGGTGAAACACTGAGTGGCCTGCAGCAAAGACCTTTTATTTTTACTTCAAGTTCCTGTGTGCTCAAGACTTCAACCCTTCATTCTAATTTGGGGTGAGAGCTGTTTCTTCGATCTCGTTATTATTGTTTACAGTGAGATCATGTCCCTGCTAGTGCCGTCAATCCCCTGGGGAAAGCCAGGGCTGGGTATTTACCAGCAAGCGCTCGGAAAGTTTCCAATGTGTTTCTGTTCCAGCTTCACCTGGTCCGCGGCGAGGACGGACCGAAATGTTATCACGGTCCTCTCAGGCCAAGTGGTGGAAGCGTTTGACAAGCAGTTCCAGGAGCTCTACCTCATGTCCAAGGGGGTGAGCCTCAAGTCCATCTCCATGGGTGACGAGCCTGAACCCGAGCCCGTAACGCTGCCCTCCGTCGTGCCGGTGACGCCTGCCAACGCCGTGGTGAAGAAGCTGATCAACCCTAAATATGCCCTAGTGAAGGCCAAGAGCGCCGACCAGATCAGCAAGACTTCATCTGAGAACCACGACAAAAACCAAAAGACAGACAACAAAGGCAAAGCCCTGCCCGAGGGCCAGGCGGGCGACAGGCACGGCGACGTGGCGGACCTCTCCCTGCTCATCCACCCCGGCCTCCTGAACCTGGAGAAAGCCAACATGTTTGACTATCTGCCCACTTGGGTTGAGCCTGACCCCGAGCCTGGGAGTGAAGTCTTGGGCTACATCAACATTATTGACCCCAAGATAAAGAACGTGAAGCTCTCGCAGATGAACCGCATCAAAGTCTGCGACGTCTCCCAGGCCAGCGCTCAGCACCGGCAGATGCTGAAGAACAGGGAGATGGAGATCAAGAGAAACTCAGACCAAGAGCCACCTCTGGTGCCTCCCTGCCAAAGACAGACCCCACAGACTCCCATGGAAGCTCCTGCAGCCCCTGCTAGCAACCCCATTGAAGGTACCAGATGGACAACAAAGCAAGCAGGAACATTGGCCACTTCCCCACTGGGCCACCATTTGAAGCCACCGGAGGAAACACTGGAGGACATCAAGCCCCTAGTTCCAAAACCAAGGGCCATTCCCATTGGTGTCCTTGTGACCAAAGTCATTACTCCCTGTGAGAGCAGCACTGCCCCAGAGGGTGACATAAAACTGCCGCCAGCTGACCACATGGGTGCAAAGCATGAGGAGAAACCCAATGGAGCTTCAATGGAGATCTGCCATATCCAGGCAGACCGGCCAGTGGCAGGGCCACAGGAGGACAAAGGCCCTCCCTGTGCCCACAACGGGCTGGGAGAAGAGGAGGAGGAGGAGGAAGAGGAGTACATTACTCTCAGTGACCAGGAGAGCTACTCCAGCAGCTCTGCTGACCACAGCTACCGCCGCTCCAACGCCTCCTCCATCTCGGACGAGTACTTCGAGGTGAGGGATCGCTACGGGCCGCTCCGGCGAACCAACTCAGATGTCACCCACAATGGGGAGATCCCTCCCATGCAGAGGAAGCTCAGTGACCCTCACATCAGCCGGGGCACCTTCCTCAGCCCCCTGGGGAGCCTCCCATCCCTGAAGCACATCCGTGTGGAGGATGTGACGAAGCGGAGAAGCAACGCTGTGGAGATTAGGTGTGTGCTGCCCCGCACCATCCTGGATGGCAACAGCTCCTACCCCAGCAGTGCCACACAGGTAGGACTTTTTGCTACAACCCTCCCTATGTTTCTCCACCCTACAAAGGTTGCAAACCTAGAGGTGACCCAGCCAGCCCAGCCAAGGCGTGGTGGTGTCATCCTGAGCTTTGGTGTCGCGTCCTAGATGCTGAGATCAGGCTTCCCATGCGAGAGAATAACGCCCTGCGTATGGCGAGGGTCAGAGTCCCCTCATGAGGCGCTCTTGGTTAGGAAGGTGGTGACCATGCCACAGCTTTTGGTGTCTGGGAGTGCGATAAGAATGGCTGGTAAAGGGGAGGTTTTGGGGAATTAAGGACTATTCCAGGGCATTGGGCTGTGGGATGGCCGCTGGGCTCCATCCCACAGCCCATCAGTAGTGGCATCATGCCCAGCCAGGGACAGACTCCGCGTGCAGGCGTGTCCTCCTCAGTCTTGTTTTCTAGCTCCTCGCAAAGGTGATTAGCATCAAAGTAAAAGGACATGGACACATAATTAGGCAGAGGAAGATGGAGAAACAGGGATGGCAACCTCTTGTGGGCGAGCGCTGCAGTCAGCAGCTTCGTGGCTGATCCAAGTGACGCCAGACCTTGTCACCCCACGGGGTGCACGCCAGCATCTCCACAACAGCAGGAGCATCACCCCACCCTGTCAGGGGGCATCATGGGGGTCAGTCCCTTATTTCCACCCAAGCACCGCAGCCTCTTGCACCACTACCAAGCATTTTGGTTTCTCCCCAAGGTTCCCCACCCTGCTGTTTTCAGCACTTTCAAACCCCCAGGGCTAAATCAGCACCTGAGTTCGCTGGAGCCACCTGAGGTTACCCCAGATGAACATCTAATCTGTACTTAGAAGGAATTAAATTTACTAGCCCAGAGTCCACTTGCTTCTCCCTTCCCAGCCAGGGACACAGAGCTCAGGGTTTTAATCCTCGCGCATCAAACATCCCCGGGGAGCCGCGTGGGGCGAGGAGCAATGAGCCCTTTGATGCTCTGTGACCCAGGTCCCAGGGTGCCACCTTGCTCAGGGTGGCCAGGTAACATTGGTGTTCCTGCAAGAACTTGTTCTGGCCCTTTGATGAAAGGCAGATGATTAACTCAGCATCAGGGTTAGGAAAGGCAGCACTCAGCCGATGGGACACCAGTAAAATTAATAAACCAACGTAATCCTTCTCTAGAAACAGAGAGGAATCACCATCAACCCCCAGCTGCACATTTTTATTCTGGGTCCATATTTCTCAAGTGCTGGCCCGTAGTCCAGCATAGCCCAAAACACAGGTGGGGGCTCGCTCAGGACAAACGTCGCATTTCCCATCGCACAGACAACGTGGCGCCCGAGCGATCCCCAGAGTGTTGCCTAAATCCACACAACCCCCTTTCCACACGGCTGTGCGGCTGATAGAGGACGCAAGTGTTGGCTGATGCAAGGAGAACGCTGGGGACACTCAAGTCTTCTCCTGTCCCTCTCCCTTCTGCAGAACCCCTAAGTCTGTGCAGAGCAGAGGTTTCCAGACAAGTTCCCCCCCAACCATTGATTGCAAAATACCCGCCCTGCCAGCTCCGTGCCCGCTTGGCGATGTCCTTACCTGGGTACAGGACCCTGCTGATCATCCCCGGCATGATGATAACAAACAAGGGCAGCATCTTCAGGTAGCTGGCCAAGATGGAGCCGGCCTTGGCGTGACTCAGGTTCTTAGCAGAGAGCGATCTCTGGACAATGACCTGTGGGAGAGCCAGGCAGGGGAGGCTGCCACCAGCATCTATTGTTCCACATCAACCTCCTCCTGGCCAAACTGCATCCCAAACATCTCCAAACACTGGAGCCACTGGGCATCAGGCCCAAAGGAATTGTGGATGGTCACCCAACCCACAGGCTGGGTTTCTCTCCACACCAGCAACGGGTTGGTGTTATGCCTCAGCATCACAAAAGCCCAGTGCAACCACAGCAGCATGTCCTCCTGCCAGTATCAACCGCTCCCCATCACCATTCTCTCTCCTCATGCCCCTTCTATCTCTACCCCAAAGAGTGCCCACAATGAAATGGACACTGAGTCCAGCCTCCTCCTACCACAACTCCAGCACCCACACTGCTCAGACCATCACACCTCAAAGCTCTGGCCAAGCCATATCCACCCATGACACAGCCAACCTTTGGGCTTTGAGGCAATCTCTCCTAAATAGGCAACATCTGCAGGAAATGCTGACTTAAATAGGGCTCAGACTCACTAAAGGCTTACAGAAAAGTGCTCAGCAGCCATCAGGATTTGACCACTCCTGAACAAGCACTGGCTCATACCACTGGTGGGCAGGAGGGTCAGGGTACCAGGTCCTGGGGTGGGACATGCATGGAAGCCATGGTTTAACTTCTCCCCAAGAGCCAGAGCACATCAGGAGCCACAGGACCCACTACCCAGCTCAGGCACCATGTGCACCACATCAGGAACCTGACAGCCTCGAAGGGAGAGGAGCTAAATCACCCTTAGTCCTTCTCACCTGAAGGCACCTCAGACCTCAGCAGTGATTTTAATTAACCTAATGAAATCAATCTAGCATTACCTATGCTAAAACACTTCCACACAGCTCTCCTGGGTCAAAGCAGGAGGTGTTTGCTGGAGGACTGCTGGTATATTGGGACTAAACAGCTGAACACAGAGACAATGGCACCAGCATGGTGGAGCTGTGGCACTGGTGGCACGGTGAGGGTCGTGGCAGAGGCCGGGTGGGTTGGTGCAGCCGGCTCTGCAGCCTCCTAGCCCCAGCTCGTCCTGCCATCAGCACCTGCACTCGCCAGATACAATCTCGCCCGGCTATGTCTGCATGGGGTGCAACCATCACACCTCCAGATTGCGGCACGGACACACCCAAAGAGGCAGATAAATATCTGGTGACCACAGCCATGTGTTAAAGCCTTGCCCAGTCCAAATTAAGATGAATGGGGCTCAAACCTGATCCAAACGTGTCTCTCAACCCAGCTAATCAGAGCCACCCCCGCAGAGTTGTTGCAGTTCACAGTTGCCTCCTGATCCCACCTCCTCTCCCAGCCCTCCATCCTTTCATCTAATCTTGGTATAGCCACCTAATCACGCAGGTTGGGTCTGGATGGCTGAATGCTCTTTGGGCCTGCAATGAGAGCTTAGATGATTAAGATGGGTGTTGAGGCTTCTGCTGGAGAGAAGGTGCTGACAGGCCACTGGCGTCCTTGGACCTGGATCTCCAGGCAGCAGTGACCTGGCTCGGGGCAGCCTCTGGCCTGCCAGGGCTGCTCAGGAAGTGGCTGCTGAGATACAGTGACGTGCAGGATGTTGTGTTGCCAGAGCAAGAAATCAGAGGAGCAGCAATGGCTAAGTCTTGAGGCAGTTTTGAGCTGCCATGTGTCTCAGAAGGATTTGGGTAAGAGAGTACACCAAGTGGCAGGAGGATTTGTCCATGAGGACCAAGTCCACAGCACAGACAGGTGAAGGGGGGGTCCATGCAGGGGAATCACATCCTTACAGCAGCAGTGGTTCATCTCTTGTCTGCTCTCTAACAAACAGGGGACGCACATCTACCGCTACCAACCCAGGAACCCTGCAGGCAGAGAACAAGGCAAGGAGGTCTCCTGCTCTCCAACACACGAGAAACCTTCTGGGGCCACCAAATACAGGGGGGATGGAGCTGAGCCCAAAAAGACCATTGCAGGCAGCCAGCCATACTGGCAGAACAAAGCCTTCAGCCCCAGCAAGCCCACACAGCTCAGCCACCTCTCACCAAGCAACCCCAGAGCATCAAGCAAACGCTTAACCTCCCTGCCAGAAAGCCAGAAGACAACCGAGGAGCTGAGGACACCCCTTGGCATCCCGCTCTCCAAACTGTCCCAGTCCAAGCACCTCAAGAACAGGGTCGCGGGAGCCCAAGGTGCTGCTATTGACTCCAAAAAGAAGCCCCCTGAGACCACCAGCCAGAAGGACCACTAGGCACCGCTGTGGGTGGACTTCCAGGGCGAGAGTGGTGGTAGAGCCCAGGCAATGCCGTGTTACATGGGGCAGGGGAATCTTGTTTACATTTACCTGGTCGGTGCACCAGTACCACGTGGCCATGATAGACAGCCCGAAAGTCATCCCGGTCCAGGGCAGATCTCCAGAGACTGGGTCTCGGAAGAGGTGCATTGCGTCTGCTCTGGGCAGGTGGCAGGTAGTGTTGGGAACAATCTTGGACGGCACGGCTTTTAAATAGGCCTCTTCCAGGTTGGGGTAACCTCCGATCTCATTAAAGGCTGGAAAGCAGCATTGGAAGAGGCTGGTTAGAGACGAGCAAAACCCAGTGGCCTCTGAGATTGGTTGGCAAAGCATTTGCCAACTCATTAACTCGCTGCCCAGAGAGGGAGGTCTCCTTTGTGATCATGTTTTCTTCTAGTTATTTAAGAGACTCTTCTATGAACATTTTGCACAGCAGGTCCCATTCCGGTCCATCCTCCTTTCGGAGGGTGACCCATGTCCTGGGACAAAGGCTCCTTAAAGGACCTACATCTTTTGACCTCGTACTGTAAAAGCAATGTGTTTATTAAAGCTCTCCAGTCCCAGAGCAGGGGAGAGTCACCTAGGTCTATTAAAATGCAAGATTAGGTAGCCTCTGACTTGATATTCTACAGCTTGAGATGCCTTGGCACAAATGTCCGGCCAAGCGTTTCCCTACCCCTCTGAGCGTTTCCGTAGCACCCACCAATGCAGCTCCATCCTCAAAACTCCAGAAAACAGTGAAAAAACCCCAAAACATAAACAGAAACACATGCATACACAAAAGTAACAAAAAAACCCAACCAACCAACAACAACAAAATCCAACCGAAAAAAAAAAAAAAAAACCACCCAAAAAAACCCCAAAAAACAAAACCAAAACCCACAACCTCTTTTCACTACATTTTTCCTAGGAAATGGGTTCCAATGGGATCTTAGCCTGAGCCCGAGGAGTACGTGCCATGAACAAGCCCTAGCAAGTGAACCTCTTAGACCCTGGCTGCTGCCTCAGGGCTCCTCCTGCCCACTCCACAGCTGCCAGCCCCCGGCAGCAGCTGCCAACAGCCCCAGGCTCTGCCCTGGCCCCCCACCACACCCCTGCTCCTGGGGGGCACAGGCTGAACGCTCCTTCCAGCTCCCCTGGTATCACCAGCAAGAGAATTTTGGAGCCAGAGGCATCACTTTCTGGAGGAGGGAGGGATGGGAGGCACCCGCCCTGCTCCCCTGTG
>JAAGNO010014042.1:10210-20711 GCA_033439905.1 Ceryle rudis | reverse complement strand
CAGCTGCAGAAGAACACGGTGTTGTGCCGGGTGGTGGAGCAGCTCCAGGGCTGCACCGGGGCCGAGGCCAATACTGAGGGAGGGGAGGATGAGGGGGAGGAATCGGGGGAGGCGTCCCCCATTTGCTGCGACAGCTGCCTGCAGGCGCCGGCCGTGCAGACCTGTCTGACCTGCACCGCCTCCTTCTGCGCCGAGCACCTGCGGCCGCACCAGGACAGCCCGGCCTTCCGCGACCACCAGCTCTGCCCGCCCCTGCGCGACCTCCAGCAGCGCAAGTGCCCGCAGCACAACAAGCTCTTCGAGTTCTTCTGCAGCCAGCACGGCAGCTGCATCTGCTCCCTCTGCCTCCTCAAGCACAAGCAGTGTCACATCAACCCCCTGCAGCTGGCCAAAGACAACGCCGAGGTGAGCGGTGGGGGTGGCCGGCTCTGCCTGGGGCTGAACACCCTCTGAGGGGCATCCCAGAGGGGCCTGTCACTCCTCTGGGGCCTGGTGGGGCCCTGGGTGCTGGGGACGTGGGCTGTGGAGTGTTGGGGGGAGGCGGGACCGAGACTTGGACTGTAAATGTCCTGCCTGCCCTTGGTAAACTGTTACCGCCCTCCAGTGCGTGCTTGAGCACGTCTTTGAGTTGTTCCTTGTGTTTTCCTCCTCTCTCCAGGATGGTGCTCCAAGGACGTGGGGTCTACGAAGGTGCTGTCACAGAGTTGATTGCCAGCTCCTGTCTTGGGCTGGTCTGACCAGCGAGGCCTCTGGCCTCTGCAGGTGTCACCAGCAATTCCCAGCTTCCTCTGCTGCTCCCTGCGCAGGGTTCACTGTGTGGCCTTGCTGCAGGCTGACTGAGGGACTGTAGGCAGACATCACTCTGATCTTAGAATGAGAGTAGCCCAGGGAGATCTCTAGAACATAGATAAAAGCCAGGAGGAGGTTTGGCAAGGAAACCTGGCCTTCGTATCTTACAGCACAGCTGAAACGCAGAGGGTAGATGAGAAAAGCATACCTGAAAAGTGTAGGTGGCTAAACTTTCATCTGTTTGGCCAACACATACACTGCTTCCCCTCAGAAGTCCTCCCTGATTTAGCTTAACAGTATCTTGAACTAAAGGAATAGATGATTCACATCTGAGCAATAAAATTCTCAATTAAGAGGGGCAAATAGTAGCGTTAACATAGCACGCAAAGTCCAACCTGCAAGATAACATGAAGTGTATTCTTCACACTGGGAACTGCTCTGCTGATGGAAGCACCCAGCTCTTATCAAGAGAGTGAGTCAACAGTGTGCCTCTATCTTGCTGTTAGGAGAGGTGGAGCTGGGGGGAAGAGTGCTGGCTCCACAAGCCACACATGTGCAGAAGAGTACTTTTACATCCTGGAAGGTTTAAGAAGTAGGAGGTTTTAATCCAATAGTCCTAAATGCTTACAATGGTTATTTAAAACTCTTGTTTTAAGAGTAAAGTTCCGTAAGCATGACCCAACTGAGCAGATGCAGCAACTGTTTCTCTGAAGTAATTTCAGATCTCTTCTACTGCAGTCGGCGCTGAAGAAGAAACTGGTGGAGCTGCATAATCAGAGTGAAAGAGCTGCTCGGGCGATGAGCACTGTGAAAATAAACCAAAGCCAAGTTGTTGTAAGTGGGTAACTGTTCAAAATGCTGTCAGGTTGCTTGGCATACACTGGCCACTGTGTGGTGTTGATGCTTGTACTCTTGTGGCAGTGGCTGTAGATTGCACTGTCAGGAGAAGACGTTACTGAGAAGGAACAGAAAAGAGGCATTTTGGCAGAGCCAGGCAGCTCTGCGGGAGGTGGGAGTAAACCAGGCTCCATGCAAGGGCTTCATACCTGCACATGCTGACACACCGGACCCATAATGGGGTTCAAACCCATCCTTTCTTGTTGCACCAGCAAGTGCATGTCTGCAGCCCAGGCTAAAGGATTAGTGAGCTGTAACAGCTGCACCAGTGCAGAAATTTGGGGTGGCTCTTCCCCAGAAATCACTGCAACTAATCCTTGCTTTTAGCCGATGATCAGGGTTGTCGCTCATGCTGATGGCTGCACTGGGTATATCTCACTTGTACCATTCTTTCTGAACCAACTGGTAGAGACTAAGCAACTGAAAAGCCACTGGGGTAGCATTTCTGTGCTCCTCTGGAATGTATCTTGGAGGATCAGGATTAACTTTGTATTAACCAGAGTTGGCACATCTCGGAGGCAGAAGCAGCTACAGCTGTGTGAGTGGGAGTGCGGTGTCCCAGTTCATGGCAGCATGGCCCTGTCCCAGTGCTGGTAGCCACTAGATGGCCCATCTGGCCTGGCTTCTGCTCTGCAGCTCCCACAGCAGGGATGTGGAAACCAAGAATTTTCTGGATTCCTTGGGAAGGAAATCAGTTTTCTTTCCAAACTCCATAGAAACACATAGCTTTTCTATGGCCCGTTTCAAGTAATTGAAGCCTACAGGTTTCTCAAAGGCTTTCTTGTAGTAATCAGTACTTGGTCCACAAACTGTTCTTTTGAAACGAGTGTCTGTCTGTCCTTGTCTGTTTCAGGAGACAAATGCCAGAAAGAAAGATTTGATCAGAAATGAGTTTACAGAAATTAAAGCTTTAATTGAAGAAAGAGAAATTCAGACCTTGAAAGTACTTGCTGAAGAAGAAAAAAGAGTTTGCAATAAGTTTGATTATATTTGTGGCGTTCTGGCAAGTAAGAAGAAGGAAATTGAGTCTCTCAAAGATCAGATTGAGATGGCACTGACTGAAAGTGATGACGTTCTGTTTTTGAAGGTAATATATCCTTTTGAATGCAAATCCAATTCTTCATGCTTCTAGAATGCAAAATCACAAAAACCTGCTGCTCTCCAGACACTTAGTCAATGGTGACACAGTTGTGTGCAAGAACCTGCTATAAAAGGATGTGCTAAGTACACGAATATCAATTGAAGAGTGCTGAAATGGATGGTATCTCATAACTCCCCTGCCCCAATTCAGCCACTACCTGCAAGCAGAGGTGCCTGTGGGTGAGAGAATTCATCTCCATGTGGTGTTACAGCTCCATGCTGTGATGCTGTCCAGAAGATCTTTCTTGCTGCTTCAGTTGAGAACTAATGCACGTGGGCTGCTGCTGAAATTTTGCCATGGGTTGTGTCTGACCATAGCCTTTACTCCTTTGAATCTGAGATGAATGCACAAACCCCACCCCATTTAAAGTACCTTGGTTGTATCTTCTGTCTGCTATACAAGGTGGTCTGCATGAGAGCTTCCATTTGTCATTTCAGAGAGCAACAGCACTGCAGCGAACGTCAACAAAAGATGCTTTTGTTCCTGCAATTGAAATGGACCAAAACATGATACATTCTGCTTACCAGTCTGCCATTAACCTTAAAGACATTGTGAAACTTTCAGTGACTCAGTATAAGGAGAAAAATGTGGAAGGTACTGTATCACTGGGAGATCTGGCCTAAGATAAGCTGATAAGTAGCCCAATACTACAGCACTATAGTGTACTCCTATGTATTATATGATACTATGATATTTCTGTCACAGCTCAGCCTTTATTCCTTACAGTAAATCACGTTTTTATTACGTAGTAGGGTTGGATGCAGTTAGGATGTGGATTTGAGAGGAGACATAAAACATTTTGCGGTGACAGGACTATGGTTACCCAGCTGTAAAGGTGCTGACTGTGTGTTGTAGAAGAAAGTCCTACTTACGGGGTTAGGCAAAAGTATCTTTTGGACTGGGGCACAGGTATCTTCTGAGCAGTTTCCATCTCTGCCGAGTATCACTTAAGTTCGCGTAACTGAAAAATAAGATTGAAAAATGTCCACACTAATGCATTACTGTTCCTGGAAATACAAACCATAACGTAAAATAAATATCCCCATTGCAGTGAAACAACCACCTGGGAAAACTAAGCCCATTCAAGCAGGTCCTCCAAACAAAAGCCCTGCTGGAAAAAAGCCTCCGGGACCACGTAAGTACTAAAGAACATCATCCTCTTCTGTCTATGGTTATATCATTAGATAAGAGTTCAAGCAGTTACCTGAGCACTGTTTACTCTGATGGTGATGCAGGAATTATCTGTAGTGAGCACTCTGTTTGCCTCTAGTGGTGTCGGCACAGGCTGGAAAGCAAAGCAGAGCCTCCCCACCCTCTGCTTCTTGCAGAGTTTTTTGATGTGTACTAAACATCTGTTGGCTTGTTTGATGGATTTGTATGTATTGAGTCCTGCTTATGAGCTCTTCACATTCTCTTTTTTCTTTCCCCCCTCACAAGAGCATGCTCAGAAAGAGAAAAACCTTCACCAGACTCAAGCCACTCCACAGGCAGATGCAGATACCAGTAAGTGGTGGTTAATAGCACCCTTACTCAAAACATTTTGTTGGCAGTCTTGTCTAGTCTAAGGCTGGGGTGATGGAGACAGTCTTCACAGCAGGTTATACGGAGGTCTTTCACTGTTGTTTTGTCCAGACACTGGTATTGACATGGCATTCTAGCTTGTTTGGAAGATCTTCCGTATTGTTTTTGAAATAAATCCAAGTGTTAAGAAACCACTTCTGTTACTTCCAGTGAGCTCTTGTCACATGTTTTTCTCCATTCACAAGTCCTGGGTGTGGAGCATTCACTGAGGTCTGTTGGGGATGCTGGAGTTGAATGGACTTGTAGATCCTTTTGTGGCACTGGAAGGCACTGTAAAAAGTAAATAATTGATGTGCCTTATGGGAACAAGCTCATTACAACTTGCCCTAACACACTGCATCCTGGAGTAGGGATGAAGCTCTTTCCAGGGCTTATGACCCTGTGAAATAGGAAGGAAGTAGTAGGTCATGCTTCATCTGTAGCCTTCCAGTATTTGTACATGGCTTCAACATGCTGGACTGTCAGCTTAATCTACTGCTGCAGCTTCAGAAGAGCCATGATGATAGTGCTACAGCTGCCATGCTCTCATCAGTGGCTTTTCAGTCTCTGTAGAACTCACCGTTCACTTTTTTTTCTTTTCCTCCAGAGGAGAAAAAGAAACCTGTTAAAGTTGGTAAGTCCAAACTTTCATCTTACTTACTGTAATTTTCATTGACTCTTAAAATGATATGTAGGTGGTCACTAGTGTCGGTGTATTAAGCAGAAGTTCAACTCTTGCTCTGAGAAGGTTCATACTTGTCACTGCGAGAGCGACTGGGCACTGAAAGAGGTTGCCCAGAGACAAGAGGGGATTTTCAAAACTTGGCAAGACAGCGAGGAACTTGAGCTACTATTGAAGCTAACCCTCTGTGGAGCAAGAAGCTGAAGCAGATAACCTCTAGAGGTCCATCCAACCTGGTTGTGTCTGGGATGGTGTGTTAAGCATGCAGGGTTTCTTCCTAACTGGCCAAATTCTCTTTTCTTCTGTTGACACAGCACCATCCATGGGAACACCGACTGCTGCACCTGCTGTTTCAAATAAAGAGCTCATTGAGAGCTTTCTGAAGAAACCCAGAGAGGAGCTTTTGCAGTGTAAGACACCCAATGTTACACTACTTAAAGATGAACTTTGTGCACTTACTGCACTGGTGTTATGTGCCCTCTGTAGTTACCTGACAAAAGTACGTCTGAGGGGGTTTAGTAAGCTTAGCAGGTTATCCACTGGCTGTTACAAATAAGGAAATTTTTGGAGGAAAAGGTGGCAGCAGGTTTCTAAGTGGTTCTTTTTCCAGATTAATCAAATTTCTTAGGTATTTGTGTATCTTTATGAGGGCAAATGAAGTTTTCTCAGTAATGGCTTTAGATTCCCCCAAAACAACTGCATTAGGGTAGCCTAGAAATATGATGTAACACACTGGATTTTTTTTTTTAAATATAACACAGGTTTTTATGCAAGCCCATGACTCCTCGCTTAAGATGCTACACCAGATGGTGTACAATATGGTATACCTTTTGCTGCCAGATCATTAATCCCCTTCTTCTGCCACTGTATGTTTGGGTGATGAAGGAATCCCATGGGGATGCAGGAAGGAAGGAAACTTGCTCTCTGTTTGCTTGCTGTGTAACACACAGAGCTGCAGTTGAACTCAGCGGCTATTACTGTGGGCCTAAGAACTGCCTGCACTGTGGAGGAGAGCAGAGCAGGGAGATACACGCGTAGGCAGGACCAAGTGCTTTGCTCTTCAGTACCTTCAGATGATTCATGTCATTGCAGATGCTGCTAACATCACACTGGATTACAACACAGCTCATAACAAAGTGATTCTGTCCGAGAGATATACCAAGATGTCTGTCTCAGACACCCCCATGAATTATAGCCACCACCCTCAGCGCTTCACCGATTGTTCCCAAGTGCTGGGGTTCCAGTGCTTCAAGAGAGGCGTCCACTACTGGGAAGTGGAACTGCAGCAGAACAACTTCTGTTGCATTGGCATCTGCTACGGCAGCATGGATCGGCAGGGGCCAGACAGCCGCCTGGGGAGGAACAGCAGTTCCTGGTGTATTGAGTGGTTTAATTCCAAACTATCATCCTGGCATAACGATGTTGAAAAGTGCTTACCCAATCTGAAGGTTACCAAGGTCGGAGTGCTGCTCCACTGCGAGGGCGGGTTTGTGATTTTCATGGCTGTTGGGGAAAAGCATAACTTGATCTATAAATTCAAAGCCCAGTTCACTGAAGCCTTGTACCCTGCCTTCTGGTTATTTTCCAGTGGCACTGTTCTCTCTCTCTGCCAAATGTAAGGTCTCATATCTTAATTTAGTTCACCTTAGGAGTTACATGCAGATAATCAGTCCTGCAGCAACTCTCTTTATTTTTTAGTCTAAGAAGTCTCAAAGGTTGTTAGGAGATGAAAATTATTAGGTCTTTTAAGCAGTTTGGGAAATCTCATTCTTTGGTCTGAATTACTAAAGCCTTTGGGTAGTGATTTAGTATAACATTGATGATTGATAGCAAAAGCTATGATTAAAGCATTTGCAAAGACCTTGATTGTCCTTCTCAAAGCAAAGTTACGTTAACCATTGTTAAATGTCTTCAGTAGCTGCTGTGGCTTCTGTAGTTTGCTGTAAAGGATCCTTAGAATTCATTTTCAGGTCTAAATGTGTTTCACAGGTAGCGATAACCCCTTTGAGAAATAAACAGGAAGAATTCCTTGACAAATTCGGGTTCCAGGCCTTGAGGTAGGTCTCAGTGTTGCCTTCTTCTCTACATGCAGACCGTTGTCCATAGTCAGTCCATTTCGATACACGTTCTCAGTGTATGACTCCATGAGGTGGTACAGAATGAGCTCTTAAAATCCGTAAGTCCAGGTCTTACGATGCTTATAAAAGCTAGTATGACAAATCTCATCAGAACAGAAATGCAGAGACTTTTAGTTGATGGATAAGAAATAGCGTCAGAATCATCAGGAAATAAATGACATGGACTCGAGAGACTGGGAATATGCCAGTGAGTCTTAGGAAGACATCCCGAAGAGCAGTAGTGTGCATGCTGTCTGTGGGATGAAGCATTCTGTCTCGTGTTCTGACACAGAATGTGCTTCACATCTTCACACTGATGGCTCTTCGGTGTTTGATTTGTGTGCTGAGGAGTTCAGGGAGCGCATTTTCAGCTTGCACGGTGTGCTGTCCACTTAAAGCAGGGTCTCCTGTCAAAGCTTTTCCTCTTTGTGAGATGGGATATTTTCTGCTTGCGTATCTTTAGTTCTTCAGGTGGTAGAAACTAGATTTCCTATGTGTTATTAGGACTCTGATTTGAGGACTCTTGACACGGTGGGCACAGTACCTAGAAAATAACTTCCTCTCCTCATGAAGCCCGTGGGCAGACAGGTGAGTCTTTTGAATCATACAGGGAGTTAGCACAAAGGAGAATATATGTCCATTCCCACTGGGATGGAGTTTTAAGTCTTCTGGTGTTCTTTGTTTTGGGTTGTGGTATGTCTTCAGAAGTCCTCGCCATGTACAGAGGAATCTGTTCATCTGCATTTCTTACTTACAGCTTTTAAAATAGTCAGTAGGCAATCAAGGTATTTGGATCCCCTAGTTATTGGGGCCATATCTTGTTGGTGCCTCTGGACTTACTGCGATAGCTCTTACTTCTTGTAGTAGCCCGTGAAGAACACGGAAGCACACACAGCAGACTTCTGCACTTGGATTTGTAAAACTTCCTTTATGGGACTTGGTGAAATAAAACACAAAGCTACTGCTGGCAGTCTGGAAGGGATTTTTTAGAAGGCTCAGAAGAACCTCTGTGACTACCTTTCATATTAGCCAAAGTACTTTAGAGAGAGACTTGCAAGAATTAAGGCTTGGTGTCTCTATTTTTACTTGGTTTGTAAACTCTTAGTACTTTGTCCAGGATAGCAGAAGTCTGATAAGATGCTTCCATTTCTTTGGCTAGAATAGGATACGGAATAGATGGTGGACCTAAAAGAGCCGTGGCTACCTTTGGAGCAGTTGTACTATCTCAAGAGTCTCGGCTTTCCAGAGCACAGTCAGCACTAAAACTACCAAACTAGGCAGAACACTTCAGCAAGTACAGGAGGAGAATGTTTCCTGCTAGGAGCCAACAGTGAGCGCAGAACAATTTTTGTCCTGCACTTCCATTTTTTTCAGCAGTTAGGGACAAGAGCAGTTTCCTCGGAGGAAATCCTGTCCCTTTACCTGCTTGGCTGTGCTACAGGGCTGCAGATCCACTCAGTACGGTACTGCGGGAGTACTCTGTCCCCTTGTTCTTGGGGAAAAAGGATGCTTTAGTGGTTTGTGCTGTGAGGAAAGTTCACATTTGTAATTGCTTGCTTCTTGACTTTGAAGGAGTGTTAATATTGACCTCTAAGTCTGTGTGCTCCTTCAGCCATAGTCTGGGGTGATACTCAAGCAAAGTAAAGAGCAGCTTTTATTCTGCCACGCTGGACAAGGCTGGATTACTTCAATGTGTCACTGGTTTATGACACACAAGGTGTTCTGGTTTACCACAGTCAGTGAAACAAACCTGCTGCTGTATTCCTCCCGACTCTTGTCTTTGTTTTCTTTTGTGCTGTGAATGATTAGGAGTGATAGAATGAGTTTCTGTTAATTTGGAATGAAAGGAGAAATGCATAACTGCATTCCTGCCTTTCTGAAAACTGTTCTTTTGGTTAGCTTCAGATACCTTGGATGTATCAAAACATGGGGGTGATGTAACATCAGAAAAAAATATTAGTTACAGCATGATAAATAATGGTTCAAAATTCTCTTCTATATACCTGAAGTGTTTTTACTCAGCCATTAACTATCAAAGCTGTGCTGGTTTTAAACAAAATGCAGGTATGAGCATGTGTTTGAATTACTCTTCTCTTTTTAAATCTATAAAGAACCCAATTTAGCCAGTCTAGAAAAAGAACTAATTCTGGTGCTAATAAAGCCATGAGGATGTGGAATGATTTGCATATTAATATACAAGTGACAGTAAATGGAGAAACACGTGCTCCCTGAAAACATAATACTCTCTTCAAATGTAATCCTTTCTTTAATCAAACATACCAATAAAATACTGCCGTTAGAAAAATTAAGCGCTCATGTAATTATAAACCTGTTGATTATACTGATATATCAGCCATATACTTCAGTATGTACCTGTTATCTCATGTAGATGTCAGCTAGATGTCTTTGCCAGCGCGACAGCTGTAGATTTGATGCCATCTGACTGTGCCTGTAACTGTTTTAGAAATTAACTGTTGTTGATGTTTTCAGCTATAAAGTGAACGAATTGTGATAGTTTTAATTCAATAAATACTCACGGTAATCCCTAACTCTAAATGTTTTGTTCTGTGCTCAAAGCTGAAGCAGGCACTAAGGGAGGCAGAAATAAAAGATGCTACAGTGTACAAAACCAGGTCTCTTCCTGCATAACTCACTGAGTTACAGAACTGGGGAAACGAGCTGCAGGGGCTTTGGTATCCCCTGGACTGTCAAATGCCACCCTGAACTACATTTTTCACCCTTTACCAGTAGTGCTGCATCCTAGCCAAGGATGAGGGGAACATCCTATCCAGTAAATGAAACTGGAGACCTCTTTAGGTAAGTAAAAATAGTTGGAGGAAGATGAATGACTAAGGACTCTGTATGTGCAATAGACTTGCTTAAAAAGCCTTAGGTAATGTCCAGCATCTGCCAGCAAAAGTTACATCTGGAAACAGCAGTGAGTGATGATTCCTAATATTACTCAGTGAAACCAACTAAAGAGCTTGTAGTGTGCAAGCTGCTGCCTCGCCAGGTGGCCAGGGGGAAGCAGCTCAAGAAGGAGCTGCTCCAGAGGCTCAACAGACTTTTAAGAATTAGCCGAAACAAAAGCACCCACAAAACAAGTTAAACAATTACTTTTCCACTTAAAGTTCTCCAGGTGAGTTAAGGTGATGAAGGTTTTGGGGAATAAACTCTCTGAAAAGTTCCCGGAGGGTCAGACAACAAAAGGGCTTGATCAGCAGGTACTACAAAAAATAGGGAGGGTGGGGGAGGGGGGGGGGCTGGAATAAATCCTCATCTTCATGAAATACTGGGCACATGATGTCCTGGGGA
>JAAGNO010014042.1:0-10110 GCA_033439905.1 Ceryle rudis | reverse complement strand
TCAGAGAACAGGCAAGATGTGGCAACAATGATGAGTGTGGTTGTTTCTTTGTCCCCAGTTTCCCCAGCCCTTTCCCAAGCCGGTAGTCAAAGAGCTTAAGTCTCTTTAGGAATTCCCCCAGAGCTAGACGTAGGATTGGGAAGGAGGGGGGGGGACGGGGGCGGGCTGGAATAAATCCTCATCTTCATGAACTACTTGTCACATGATGTCCCTGGGATTAAAAGCCAATTAGGTCTGTCAGAGCTTGGCCTAAGTTTCTGAAGAAAGAGAAGTAGGTATTTTGAGTCTATGTAAACTTGACTGACTGCAGCCTGAGTCTTGAGCAGATACTGAAACCCCAGAGAAGTCAACATGCTCATTACCCGTGCAAGGTCTGTTTTCTGACTTGCTAACGTAAGCCACTGCAAGAGGCTAATGCCTCTTGATTTAGCTTTGTGATCAATTTTTCACTGCAAAAGGAACAAGGGACTTGGACTCCAAATCATATTCTCTGGGAATATATGTGAAAATATTTATCACTATGTTTCCTAATACTTGTTTCTCTTCCTAAAATAAAATGGTATTTGGCTAGTGTTTAACAGACTGGGTTTCTATACCCAGTTCTCTGACTTCCTCCCATCTCTTTGCCCTCCCCAATTCCCTTCCAGATAAGTGGCTGCTACTTCTCAAACAATATGTCAGTTAAAAACATGTCATGGTGTGGTCATTGTATGACTCCTATTCAAAGTTCATGTCATTTAGACTTTCATTGGCAGCTATTTTGTTCCATTAAAAAGTTCAAGACAGCAATTTGTGAATCTTGCTCAGCCGAGTAGAACTGTGAAAAAAAGGAGTTATTTCAAAAGTCAATTAATTGTGGTCCATCAGAGTGCTCCTCATTCAGGTTTTTTCTAGGCCTTGTCACGGGCTCACATCTGTCAGCCCCGTGTTTCCCAGGCTGCTATCAGATGCCGTTACATTGAAAATAATGGCTGTATTCACACCATTTATTGGACTTTGTGTGGTAGACACATTTGTATGTAATTTTACGGTGTAACAATTCCATTTACATAAAATATAGGCAATTATGTGAGTCTGGCCAAAGCACTAAGGGAGGGTGGGAGGAGCCACCATTAAAATAATAAAAGCTAATTGAAAAGAGGCAGATAATTTAGGTGAAAATACCATCATGAGCAGTGCTTGATCCTAAATTAGTTCAACAGAACTTTAAGGAGGCAAGTTACTTGTATTTTGTCTGGTTTTGTACTAAACTACTTAATGTTTTTCAATTCAAGGAAATAATTTGTACTTTTTATAGCAGCTATGTTCCCTTATAAAAATCAAGTACTTCTTGGTGGAGGAAGAAAAGGTTTTTTTTTCCTTTAGGGTTAAGTTCTTCCCCCAGTTTAGTTTCCACACTTGTCTGCGAAAGAATGTTGTGCCTTAGAAGCCTGATCCTGCAAATCCTACTTTTATTCTCCTGACTGAAACAAGGTAATTCATGTATGATTCCATTTATACCAAGTCAAAACCCAATTTTTAGATAAAATTATCAGCAACAGTTTTCAATGAACTGTAACAGTTTCTCTTTTGGAGTTAGGAATATTATTCTTGCAAAAGTAAATCTCTCAGGACTCAAGTCGAGGATTAGTTCAGCATGAACCTGATACTCAAGCAGTTCTTCTGTCCTTAATCTTGGCACCGTAATAGGTAAGGACATGGCAATTTTGTTGTAATTTCTCACGGTCACAGTGAAGGGGGCTGTTGCTCTGTGACACACTGTAATTGTCAGTCTGACAGCAGACCTGGAGCCCCCATATTCCCTTCTGGCCCCTGATTCATTTCAGGTACTTGCCTATTGTGACAATGAAAGTATTCCTTTAGCTAGTGAGGGATTATTTCTCTGAAGATAGAGCAATGACTTTCTCAAACACTGCTAACAATACATCCTGAGACAGAATGATAAACACCTTACGTATGATTGTACCAATTACACGTATTGAAATTATCACCGAGGTGTACTGAAAGCAAAACTCATCACTTTGAAATGAAGAAAAGCGTTTAGAGAAACTATAAATAACAGCTCTGGACTCTCCATGACTATTTTGTAAGCCTTGCTAGATTTCAACAGGGCGAGATCCAGACCATTAGGAAGGGTGACAAGATAGACTCTTGGCCAAGGACAGAAAGAGAGAAAAAATTATTCTTCCCACATTGAAGTTAAGCAACAAATCTCGGTGCAGAACGAGCTCCTATGAGAGATATTAAAACATGGGCTCTCTTGCTGACAGCAGAAGGCGTCAGATACTTGAGTCAGCAGCAAAGCTCACCTAAACCCCTGATGGTGAGGCTCTGGCATGCAGCTCCCGTGCCTTCCCACCGGAACTCTTGAAGTCACCGAAAGCCACGACTTTGCTGTTTAATAGTGTGACACAAGACTTGTCATCCTACTAAATTATACAAACAGGGTTCTTATCCTTTTGTTTTAGACAAAAGTTGAACTTCCCTTTCAGTGTAAAAAATATCGCAACATTGACATTTAAAAATAATAATAGAATTGGAGAAAGGGGGTGAGTCAAACCTCTAACAAAGGAAATAAGCCAGTATTCATGTAATGAACTTCCTCCAGAATGGTGTGCTGAAAATTCAGTGCATTCGGAACAGCTAAAAAAGCAAATTAGTCATGATCAGCTGTGTTCAAAAAGCGCCAAATCCACTCTGGTGTAAGCAGGCAAAACCTCACTTAAATCAGTGAGGACGACTTAGCCGACAGTGTCTACTCACAAACTCTTACTCCATTGTGTTGGTCCAGTCATTCAAAGACTCCTTAGAGATTCTTGTGGCTCTTTTGTCTTTCAATGAATGGGAAAATGTCCTGTCCCTCTTTCAGTTCTCTATCTACACATCAGGCACAAGTCCAGCAAAGAACAAATGATTAAGTGCATAAAGAATCTTGATGCTTTATGAAATGTTACAGGTCAGAAAGATTATGGAAAAGCTTCACTTCCTTCCTGGGAAAGGCTGACTTAAGCTTGAGATGCTGAAGGGTTCAACACGCTTTCCTCAGTGAAGATAATTCATTGGGTTAAATTCAACCACAGTAAAGAAAGATCACTCGTTTGCTTGCAGTTGTTCACAAATATGTTATGACTGTATCTCAGGTCCCCCCTTCCCCACGGTCTAGCTCCAATCGTAGAGTTGGCACCCAAATTCAACCTAGAATTGTCTCTCATTGCCTCAACTCTCCATATGCGAGACAGTGATCATATTTAACTCCTTCTGACCCAAATTTCCTGTATGCAGAGTTGGAGAAGTTCATAGCCAAAGGCTGAAAAAAACCCATGAAGATAAACATGAAGATGCTTTTGGAATCTTTCATTTTTAGGTACCTATTCCCTGAATACATGAATCACTGTGCTTTTATAAGGCTGCCTGGCCCTATTTATCCATCTTTAAAGGAAGAAAGTCCACAGAATTTTTGAGAAAAAAAAATTAAATGAAGAGTTTGTTCAGTGCAGTAAAAGATGCTTTCTCTTCTATATGGTTATTAAGCATAGCATGTTTCTCTTCACACAGGGTTATTTTAGTTTTTCAACTACTTATTCACTAAATTACTTTTTTGCTTTTAAAAGAACACGTTATTTCAAAGGGATGATGTTCTAGGAAAGAAAATATTATTACATTAATGCTATAAGAAATTACTAAGATCCCTTTAAAAGGCAAAAATCCTCACAAGTTTGACATACACAAATATATAAACCAAGAATAAATGCAGGACCTCTGATCCATATTAAAATAATGTATTTGGTGTCATATATGCAGTGCAAATACCAACGAAAGAAGAGAACCCCATTTGAAATCTCAAATGTAGCATTGAATCTGCAGCTCTCAAACCCCAAGTACTCGGGTGTCCCCGCACATCCCTGTCGTGTTTAACCCCAGCTGGTGACAAAACACCACACAGCTGCTTTCTCCCTCCCCACACCCAGTGGGGTGGGGGAGAGAATTAGGAAAAAAAAAAAAAAGAAATTACGGGTTGAGATAAAGACAGTTTAATAGGACAGAAAAGGAAGAAAATAATAGTAATGATAATAAAAATAAAAGAATTAGAATATACAAAACAAGTGATGCACAATGCAATTGCTCACCACTTGCTGACTGATGCTCAGTTCTCAAGCAGCTTTCCCTCCCAGTTTATATACTGGGCATGATATCATGGGGTCTGGAATATCCCTTTGGTCAGCTGGGGTCGGCTGTCCCCTCCCAGCTTCTTGTGCTCCTCAGCCCAGTTGCTGTTGGGTGGGGTGAGAAGCTGCACAGTCCTTGACTGTGTGTAAACACTGCTTACCAACAACTAAACCATCAGCCTCTTATCAACATTATTCTGATCCCAAATGCACAGCACAGCACTGTACTGGCTACGAGGAAGAAAATGATCTCTGTCCCATCTGAAACCAGCGCGATCCCCCAATACTTTATGAGGGCCAGTTCACTTGAGTTTTTTCCTGCTGTGCACTAAACAGTAACTAGCTGTGGGCCCAGTACTACGAAATACCAACTATTACATTCTCACACAGACAATGCTACAACCAAAACTTCCATTATTCCAATGCATTTCCCAAACACCTTTTCTCATCTGGAAGTGACACAGCAGTAGTGTTCCCATCAGCTGAAGTGCACCATCCCTCACTGGCCTGTTCACCTGCAGAGCAAAATCAGACACTGTCAACTGTGCAGAGATCGACAGAGCACTGCAGAATGACAGCAGCTGGGATTTTGCGCCCGATCAGGTAACGTACAGAAAGCAAAAAACCTGGCAAACCTGCCAGGTAACTGAAGGTTTAGTAACTATGGCTAAGACTATGGTTAGAATTCATTTAAAACAAACAAACAAAACCAAACACACAAAAAAACAAAACAAACAAAAAAGACCACACACACACACACACACACAAAAACCCAACACCAAAAAAACCCCAAACACACACAAAAAGACTAAGAAAAAAAAGAAAAGGGAAAAAAAGGAGCCATTTGGAAGGGAAATCAAGAAAAGATGGCAGAGGAGAGAAAAAAGTCTAGAGAAACAGACAGAGCAAAAGATGTTAGAAACTTCTAACAGTGAATACAAGCTGTTTTCTAACCACTAAGAAAGACAAGCTTTCCAAAATTCAGAATTGCTTGTTGAGGTGAAAATGTGACGAAGAAACTAATGCAACTAATGCAAAGGTGGATTAAAAGTCAGATTTTACAGGGCTCACAGAGCCATTGTCTTCAGGGAATTCTCTGGGCCCCAGTCTTGGTGAAGTTGTTAGCTGTAGTCCTTGGTATGAACTACTCCAGACTCAGTACCCAAAAACTGGGCTGAAATTTTTCGGCTCTCAGCTCCAGTGTCACTCCTGTCAGTTGAGCTGAAACTCACAGGGGTTGGCTCCCTTTTCTCTAGCAGCACGGTATACAAACATGAAATCCTTAAACCGAGGAGCACAGCCCAACCAAGCTTCACCAAAATGTTCATTTCCAGTGAAAAGGAAATCGCCACCTCCCTTCTTCACCTGGCATTGCAGCAGGGTTCGTATCGGGCCTCGCCATTCACCACTTGCTTCATCCTGGTGGAAAATTCTGTTTTTCTGTCTGTAGACTTTCTGGACACTGACATCAACCTGTGACATGTGGTTCTCTGAATCGTGGGAAACATTTCGGATAGATCCTTTCACCACTAGATGTGAAGAAGACAGGAGTTGGTTATGGAGCAGCAGGTAAGTAGTTCAGGTACTAGGAGCTCACTGAATAAAATAACTGGAGAAACAGATCTGTTGTGCAGTTTGTGCACCTACCACGTACGGGTGGACGCATTTCTGAGCTTATACTGCATCCGTTACACCAAGGATCCTGACACAAACAGGGCTATGTGCCCAGAAGTATACTTTGTGGCTCCTCAAATCAGCTACATCTGAGGAAGAAGCATCTAACTTGCTTGATAATGCAAAGCAGCAGTAAAGGATAAAAAAAGCATATGAAAAGAGGTCAGCTCAGGGATCCATTTTTTTCAGTCCATGTTCCCAGACAACGACTGTCACAGACCATGTCCCTCCTGTGTCCAGGGGAGTCTGAGGTTTTTCCTTTCACAGAAGCAAGAGAGTTTGATCCAAGAAGAATTAGAAAGTGATTTGAATGGAAAAAATAAGAGCTTATTAAACGTTTTTAATTTATAGGTTTGGGATTTTCTCCCTCAAAAGAAAATGGCATCCATCCATCCATCCAAAAACACTTCGGGAGTTGATAAACAACACGCAGAACTTTTAAAGTGGCTTTATCTAGAGCCTTATTTAAAAATAAAAAAAAAAAATCACATAGCAAAGATGTACCACCTTTTCCCAAAGTGATCCTAGCTGCTTTCTGGGAATGAAAGCACAATAAGCCCAACTGAAAGCATCCGTTGCATCAACTGTACAGGGAAAGAAACATCCCATGCAACTATGTGTGCTGTCTTGAAGCTGTCTCTCATTCTCACCATCCCCATTTTTCACAGCAATCAATTATTCGTCTATTAACTAAATGAATTTCAATCCATACCTAGAGAAGGCTCAGAAAGAAACATGCCACTATTTGAACCAAGAGCTCTTGAGCAAAGAAGAGTTTACCAACGTAATGGGAACTGAACCACGCTCCCACTACAGAGCTCTTTCCTTCAGGTATGGAGAACTCAACAACCCAAGCGGCAGAAAGAGCTTGTTTCTGAGAATTTCCTCATCTATTTCAGTTGGGCAAATCCAGAATTTTGTGTACCAGATGCCTCTGCTCTCCCCACCTCCTCTGCGTGATCATTTTTAGTCAGATGGAGTCAAGTCTATTGACAAGCTATAATGCACTTGTTCCTACTGCTCCAAGTTGCTCCTGTGCTGCTCAGGGCCTAGTGACTGCAGAACCTCCATCTTCAGCGTAACTATAAAGCCCCTATTCACTCCCAGGGTCATTTACGCTTTCATTAGCAGCTATTTTCTCTAATCAAAAAAAGTTGATGATAGCGATTTGTGAGTTTAGGGCAAGGAAGTCAGGCCATAAATAGAGTCAGTTCAAAGGGCCATTTCTTCTGGTCTGTTGCTGCTCTAAGTGTGAGTGCTCTCATTGTGCGCCCGGGCCCCCACATCTGTCAGTCTCAGGTCTTTCAGGCAGTGCACAGGAGACCGCCTGCATGGGAACCGTAACTTCATCAAGGAGAAACAATGGGCTGGACTGCATCATTTAATTTAGAAGAAGAAGAAAAATTACCAGCTAAGGAGCACTCCAAGGGAAGGATGTCTGACACTCTGTTTTTCTAGTAGCACAATGAGGCTGGCATTTGATTTTATCAGTAGCCTTGAAGTATGGCGACCCCTCCTAGGAAAGCAGTAATTTGGTGCTTTGCGTTTTTTAAATGTTGAATAGGGGTAAACATAGTTCATAGTTTTATTTCTTTACTAGGTACATTTACAGCAATATAATTGTGGCTACGTGGAGAGGCAGCTCTACAGCTTTAGCTATTGGACATAAGAGGTACAAATTTTCATGTGAATAAAATGAGCAAATCCCGATTGAGACAAAAAAACCCCAAACCTGATATTGCATTGTTAAGTAGAGAAAATGGAAAAAGCTTTTAATGTATCATTGAATCAGTATTTCTTATTATTTCTTATCTTACGGAATAACAACTGCTCTGTTTCCTCGTAAAGCATGAAACTTAGCCTGAAATTCTTAGCTAGGTTACAAACAAGCCACTACGTGGTGGAAAAAGAACTAGAAAGAGTGCAGATCATGAGGGAAGAGAGAGGGCACGTTCCTCATCGGAAAAATAAAACAAAACGGATGAAGGGAATAAAAATGAACATGCCAGGCACATAAAATCTGTGTGCATTTGTGTCTACACACGTGACTTCGCCAGCAACATGCTTGTGAGAATTACTTTCAGTTCAGTTTTAGATCGTAACCTTTCTGTTTGCCAGAAGTGAGGGCCTTGAAAGAAAGCTTCTCCCTCCTACGTTTCATTTTTTCCCTTACATTCAAATTCTTTTTCACACAGCTAGTTTCTCGGATCAGAGAGCACAGACATGTAATCTTTTTAATAAAAGAAGCAAACAAATCCAAATAATCAACACATAATTAAAGGCAGCCTAACTTCCCTTCAGTCAGCTTACCAAAATCACTGCTGCAAATGGCCATAAGAAGTTCCACGTTGTCACAAGGACGGCAAGTAGCTAGAAAAAAAGAACAGTCAGTTACTTGCAACGCTCCACTGTGTCTCATTGCTCAAGGACTGGTGAATTATGTGAGGAAATGGGCAGAGTTGAGATTAAAGAGCATTACGATCAGACGCAGACCAAAATTCTTGTTATGCAAATACAACCGAAGCAAAGAAATAAGCACAGAAGATTTGTAAGAGTCACCAAGTAACAACAGGGCCTGATAGCGTAAAATCCCTAAAATCACTGATGAAGCATGGAAGGAATGTAGCAGAAACCCCAGCACCTGCCACATACCCACCCTCCATCATTTTTTCCAACTTTTTCAAATTTGATTCTGTCTTGACTGAAGGATCCTCCTGTATCACTTCTGGATTACAAAAGACAAGAATAAAGACAAACATCCACGTGCATGTGCTGGGAGCTACGATGACTGCAGATGACATGCAGCTCCACAGCCAGGGAATACTCCAGCGCTGCCTCCTGAAATGTTAGGGACCCAGCATGGATGTGGTTCAATTTTATTCCAAGTGTGGGGTAGTAGCATAAATCAGCCAATACACTGGTGATAAAACTCTCCACACCGCATCTGGAGCTTTCACAAATCTAGCACCGGGTCATGGGGTTCACTGAACCAATCAGGCTCTGTTCTCCCTGAAATGTAATTTTTTATCCATGCATTTGGTATATGCACTGCTTGTTATCAAAAGCTCCCATCTTGAGTACTGGGCCATCAGGACAGTGATCCTATCAAGCACTTCCTAAAGCACGTTCCCCGAGTTAACACCATGAAGCTCCAGCAAACAGCCAAGCTGTGCAAACAGGTTAACGAGAGGGAGAGGAGAATGCAGAAGTACTATACTTGATATTTTTATTTAACTTCTCTGCTTTAAGGGCAGCTTCTTGCCATTGCAATGTGGCTTGAATACTCTCCTCTCTAACAGGAGCTTTTCCCAGGGTGTTCTTCATAGAGGCAGTGGGGATGCAACAGCAGCAGGAGGTGGGTCCCGACTTTTCAGAACTGGGATGGAAGAGAGCCCTCTTCAGCCTCCGTGCTCCTTGGATACAGAAATGGGTGGGTGGGTGGCAAGGGGATAAAGTGCAGGATTATGTTGGTGTAAGAATTGGTAAGAAAGGCAGATGAGCTTTCAAACAATTTAGATGGCTAATCCCATTTTCAAAAGATCATTCTAATTTCCAGTCACTGTCTTGAGGCCTCCTGATGAATTTAAATTCCTTCTGCACATGGGATTTTGGTTCCTAAAACCCACACGGCAGGCGTTCTCAGGGATGGTGCTGCCAGGGGCTGGGGACACCCACGATCACAGTGCATACGTCCAGGACCAAGCTGGCTGCTAATGGAGATGGTTTCTCTTCGTATTGCAGTGCTCCCTCCCATTCCTCACGGTAGAAATCTAAAACCACGCTGTACCCAACAAGCACTGAGAAGGACCTTCCTTGCAACGACAAATCCCTCAGCCCAGAACAGCTTTTGTCACTAGGGACACAGTGGAAAGGTCAATAGCTGGTGGATGTCACCTTGTATCTGCCCCAAAAGGGAAGCCCTGAGGCTGGTGCTGTTCTTACCTTCAACCAGTGCCATCTTTTTGAAGTCAGGGCCAGCAGTGCTCTGGTTGCTCAGCAGCTCATACTGGAAGCTAGCTGTCCGGCGGCTGATGTCCCTCTGTGGGCTGGCCTGCAGGAAGAGGGCCACTCGTTGCGGTGTGTGGGCACTGAAGCAAGACACGTGGTGGGGTTGAGCCCCTTCTGCCTCGCTTACCACCAGATGCAGCTGCCCAGCGCGTTCCACATAGATGCTGGCACCCTGGAAGTCGCTGGCAGGCTTGATGCAGACAGTGGTGTGCCGGGCACTGGAGAGGTTGGGCTCCAGAACGACTCGCAGGGCTCGTGCTGG
>JAAGNO010014038.1:14055-28369 GCA_033439905.1 Ceryle rudis | reverse complement strand
AGGTTTGTTCAAAAACTTTTTTGGATTTTTTTTCCCCCTGAAAAAAACAAGTCTCATTTGCTCCAGATGGAGCAATTATACAGCACAGTGCTTTGCAAACACAGTTGCTGATAGTCAAGGTTTTGCGGAGTGCAACCTGCATGTGGACAAACACCATTGGGGATGGGTGAAATAAAGAGTGGTGCGGTAGCGCGGTCACCCTCGGGTGTGCTGCTCACAGGGCATCTCACAGCTCTGCAAAACTGCTGCCTCTCACCTGGCTGTGAGCACGCTGTGGCCTCTGCAAGCGGAGACCTGTTACATGTTGAGACCAGCCAATTTCATATGAAAAGAGAAGTTCTGGTTGAAGTCCGTGTTTTTAATGTTTTTGCTTCATTCCACATTCAAATGTCTACATTTCAAGGCAAACAGATCGAACTGAGCACACCACTATGGCTTTTCATACCAAATACACACTTCTAACGTGATCTCGGTAGCCTTCTTCCAAACTCTGTTTAAGTGGGCATTTGCAATGAAGTCAAGACTCACAGCACCCCTGTCTTTTGCACTGACAGGTGCTGCCAAACCGCTCCCTTGATGGTGATCAGCTGCTGTCTCATGGGTTATACTTAGACTAAACACTTTTTGAGGGACAATCTGCCTCTTACCCTACTTGTGTATGGCGATTAGCACAAGTGTCCATGGCTAGGACATGGCTGATGTTATAATGTATATAAATAATAATCCCACCAGTCTTGTTTACAAATCCCCAGTTATGAAACATCACAGACCACAGACATGGTGATTTGTTGGAGATCCCACAGATGTCTGGCAAAGCACAGAACTGGACTGTGGTCTTCCATCTCCTGCTGCAGCAAGCAAACCCTTGAAAACCATCATTGGTTTCTAGTCAGAAAATAGAGGGTGTTCTCCAGAGGAAGGATCTGCAACATTAAGGACTGATGACTGGGACATTTAAAACAAGGCTGGTCTTTAAAAGGAAAGATCTAAGGAAGTATTTTCAGACCCAACCCACATCAGAATAATCAGACTGAAATTGGAGAAGAATGTTAGCCAGTGCCACAAACAAGCAAGTATCTGGACAACCACATGAGTTTGGCCTACACTAGAAAAAATATTTACAAACTTTGGCAACAAAATCAAAGCTGACAATGGTCATCTGCTTCAGGGTCAAACCTTCCACTGGCTTTTGCAGCATTTTGTTCTATAGCCGACTATAAACCTACCATGGTCTCTAACGGCTTGACTACTTGAGAGCATTATGTAGAACCTAGGGGAATAAAACTGCTAAAAATACCATATCCTTGGGAAAATGGACTTTTTCTTCTGCTCTTTATAGCCCCTAGGCTACACAAACTTCAAAATCTGTACAAAAGATTATGTTCATTAAGCATCAGCCATAATGGAAAGATTTCTAAGTGAATGTATTCGTTGTGCTCAACCTTTATCAGAAAGCCTCTTCTGTTACAAATTTGGTTTTAGCCCCTTAGGAAAAGTCACAAAGCCCTTGGTACAAATGATGTAAAACAATAAGCACTGAACCAATTTTGGCACCAGCAGTAATTGGCGGGATGAGCGCGTACTTGATTTGAGGCTCCATTAAATGCTGACATGTTTACAAGCCACACTTTATTATGGAACATACTGGGAATTTGGCAGTAGGAAAGTCTGAATCTGTCCAAGACTAGCAAGGCAACTACACTCCTCCTATCCTCATCTCCTTTAACACCAAAACTGCTGCAGTCTGGCTTTCTCATGAAATTGAGAAACTGGAACATGAACTCAAAGGAGAGAAGAACTCTCACCAGCAGCCTGGCACAACTCTCTGATATGTCTGGGAGGGTTTCACAGCCAAAACCACAGCTGTTCTATTCGCAGTTGTTGGGAGCCAATGGGATTCCAGAGTGATGGGGTTTCCAGCACTGAGTGTCACAGCTTGTAGTCGGAAGGTGCAGGTGAGGTCACAGAAGTGGAAGATGGAGGGACGGAGTGGCTGCAGTCTCTACAGGGCTTTCTTATGAAGCCTGGCCGGCCCCTGCAAGCAGGAAACGAGATTCTCCTGTTCCTAAGCAGTATAAATCAAGAACACAGATCTTACAAGTGAAACCATCACTCCTGGAGATGTTTTCGTCATAGCCAAGTGGCTGTGCTTTGTGTGTGCAAGTGTGAGGAACTTACAGAGTCTAGGAAGTGGCTGTGAACTCCCCATTTCCAGAAGAGAAAAGCAAATGAACCTGCCACTTGATGGTGGTGACATGGAGAATGACTCTGAGAAGGATGCAGGTACAGTGTTTAGTTACTAGCAAACTCACCTCAGAAACAGTCAGAAATGGCCAAAGGAAAGTCACCAGCACCCAAGATGGACTGCTGTTGCAGCAGGCTGATCACCAGGTGGGAAGGCTTCCCTCCCCAGGCCAGGTGGTGAACAGGAATCCAGGGTGTCAGTGTCCAGAGACAGGAGCTGCCATCCAGGAGCATCTTGGAAAAAACAACATGCATCAGAAAAGGGCTTGCCAGTACCAGCTTCCAGGCAACTCCACCCAGCTGCCCCTAATGCCCACAGGAGATGTCGGAGCTCAGCACCATCACCTTGTAAGACCAGATCCTGTTTGAGCCCTCCATCACCCAGAGGACAAGCAGACCATGTGGGACAGGAGAGTTTTCTGAACCTGCTGCTGTTGGGCTGTGCTTGTGCACAGCAGAGTCAGGCTCTAGGTCTGCTAGAAGCATGGTGGCCTGACCTCCTGCCTTAGCACAGTGGTTCCTCTCAAAGTTCAAAGCCTCCTTTGGCCTGTGACTTAGTCTTTACAAATTGATTTCTTATTTTCTTTCATAATGGAATTACTCTAAGGTAGTCAGCTATGTGGGACAAATTCTCTCTTTGGTTCTTGTTTTTCTGTATTCAAATAGAATAGAACACAATTTATGAAGTATTACATAATGATTTTCCCTAAAGGGTGCTCTAATAGATGAGATCTTTTATCACATTGTTTCAAAATAACATTTGTCTAAAAATCCTTTCTTATTTTCCTGTAAAGTTTTTCTGATCCAGTAATAATAATGTATTGCCTATTTGGAACTGGTCCCATTTAGACAGCTTTCCTGCAAACAAGGTTTTTGTTCTCACCTAAGAACTCTTGAAACTTTCACTCCTTAAGTGGGATCTGAGAAAATTAATTACCTGCTATCAAGCCCAAACATTTATATTTAAAATTAATATTTCTCATGGGGTTTTGCCAGTATTAACTCTAAAAATATTATCACCAGGAGATACCTGGTCAATTAATAGTTGGTTGCTATTTTCCCTTACACTATTGTATTAAATAATTGTGGGTAAAATGCTGGCTGAATTTGACTGACATTACCAGTAAAGAGAATGATGTAATTGCTAATCCTACCCTATTCCAGAGGTAAAAAGTTGTAAGAATGTCTGGTTGGTTTGCTTTTTTCATGGTCTAGATTATTTATATTAGGATGAGAAAAAAAAACCTATTTTTTTTCCCCCAAATAACTAACATATTTGTTTATAATTTCTCTAGGAGTCTTTTGATATTCACAGCGGCATGCGTTAATATAGGAGATAAAGATTTGATACCCTTGACCAGATGACCAAGCTAAGGCACACACAACTTTTTTCCAAACAATAATAAACAGTTTCTCAATTTTCAATAATGACAACATTTAGGATATTAATGCTTAAGTACTTTGATTAGACATTGCTTAGACACAAAATCATGTATCTTGTAGCTGTTTCTTCATCGATTCCTTCAACAGTGAATACTCCCCAGTATAATCATACAGTTTGACAAATCATTGGATTAACTGATTCCTTACAGAAGGTAAAAAAAATGCTTATTCCTGAGTGTTTACATCAGTATCATTTTTTCTGCATGCTCCAAAATGCTATGTCCCATTTAATGGGTTGCCCCAGTTGAGCTGTTATTCTGATGCCTTTCTTATGCCAGATGTTCAGAATGAAAAAAGTGAGGAAAATCTTGGTAGCTTCCTTTCACAGCTTAAATTTCTTAGTATATATCAATTAGACTTTATCCTGGCAGTCAAGGAGAACAATTTATTAAAATCTTCATCTGACCTTTACATCCATCACTAATGATTCTAAGAGAGATCACTTCCTTAGTTTAGCAGCACAAATAGGACCTTCTTTGCAATGCTAGGCAAAAGATAAGAAACGTTTTCTCTACTGCACAGAGATATTGAATTAAAAATTGCTAGTGTGATTCATCAAGTATTTGCACGACACAAATGAGGGGACATAAAGCAATGTACCCAGACAACAGGCACTGCTAACTAGCATGAGAAAAGGGATTTGCAGTTATCTGTGTGTCCCTCACAAGTCACACATCAAACCAGAGTGAACTCCCTGCATATCTCCTGGTGTGAGACTGGTCCAAGCTGTGCATGAGGCAGGCTGACCAGAAAGCTGTGTCTGCAGCCCCAACACCTGGGTGATAAAGGAGTCTCCAGACCCATCACTTTCCACTGCATTGGTTTTAACACAAATAAACATGATTCAATGCTTTTCAAGTTTCTGCTTGAATGACAGCATTATCATAGGTATCAGTGCCAACTTCCACAGCTCCGCAGGGGTGCAGGGACCACTTCTGGATCTACCTCAAAAGGCTCAGTCCACACACTGCAGGACTGGCTGCCATACTGGGCACATGACCGTCATGTTACTGGGGGATGATACAGTCTGGGTTGGTTTTGTAGCATAGACATAGTCTGTTCCCCAGAGGAGGAAGTTTATTTTTATTAGGATGGCCAGTTAAGCAGAGGATCAGTGGGTATTGTCATAATGTCACAGATCTTTGGTTCTACTTGTCTTATGAGTTCTTTATATGGGATTTAGATCTATTTTTACCCATTCTTTTCTCTTGCCTGGAGTAAGGCAATGCAATTAAATCTATCATTTGAACAACTAAAGTCTGGCAGAAGGAAAAGGTCTTAATGAAGGAGCTGCAGCTGCAGGGCTAGTTGAAATGCAGTGGTGTGTGTGCCAGCCGGACAGTCTTTCCCTCACGTAGGTCTGAATGAACAGACAAACTACAAGTTTCACATCACACATCAATGCTAAGTGACACCCAAGAAGGGTACAAAATTACAGGTCAACAGCCTGGAGCTCTAAAAAGAAATAATGAGTAAGGTAGTAAAGACAGTGACAGGGAATGAAAAGGAAGATTCAGGGTAGAAAAAAAAATATGTATTAAGTTATTAGCCAGAAATTATTTTGGCAAAACTAATTTTCATTATTTTTTATGCATTACTCATCTTAAAAAGGAATTTTCCAACTTCTGTTTCTCTCTAACTATAAAATAAATTATGAATTGCAGGCAAGAGAAGCTCTATCCCTTCCAGTGGGTCTAGTTACAGTCAGTCCCAACATACAATAGCATTCAAATGCTTTCACTTCTGCCATGCTTGAAGAGTCCTACAAAGCATACCCAATTTAATAGCAAAGTCAACCGACAATGTCCTGCCTGTGTCTGGGGAAGTCAGTTCAGAAGAGTTAGGAGGAATTGGCATGGGTTTGGCTTGTAGGTTTGTGGGGAAATGGGATGATGAGGGGAAATTTGCTTAGCCTGGTGGGCTCAGAAATTAAGTAAGGGGAGAAAGGCAGCTCACAAGGGAACAAAGACGTAGTGCAGGAGAACTGTGAGTCCCCTGCGTATGGGCTGCAGAATATGTCAAGGTCTTGCAGAATATAGGGAGGGCTCTTTCCAAAAGCTGTCAAGCCATAGCCAGTCTACAGATCTGCAGGCCCAGAACAAGCCCATCCCCACACCAGGGCCATCACTGCTTGGATACAATGCACAGGGAGTGGTGGGCACAAAGCAAGGCTGGGGAAGGAGTGCATCTGCAGCTTGTTGAAGAGGGGAGAGGCCTTCAGTGAAAGTAGTGGGGAGGTCTGTCACATCCAGGGAGTCACATCTCTTCTAGGCTTGCATTGACAAAATGAATCTGTTTGGTTTCATGACAGACCAGAAGGAAGAGCTGTCCGACATTAGTGAGTCTCCGGAGTCTGTGTCACTGGCTGACATCTCAGCAGAGAAGGCCACACAGGGCTCTGACAGTGACCTAGAGATTGAAGGTGAATGTTTTCTGACCATCTGCCCTTGCTAGTCATTCCCTTACAGTCACAGCTATACCTACCAACTGCTACATATCCAAAATGCAGACAACACTGCCAGAGTCCTGGCAACCACACGTAATCTGGCAATTGATAAAGGCAACTGAAGGAATTTCCCTCTAAGAGCTCTCCATCTGATGTTAAGCATCTTCCTTCAACTGCTTTCTATCCACCATGGTTATTCCTTTGTTCCTTCTTCTCCTCTCTAGTCCTTAATAACCAACACTCCCAGAACAGCCCACTGCCTGGGCAGCAGGAGCTGAAACCAGGGATGGGACTGAAGCCCTGCTTGTGTGCTCCTGATGAAACACTAAATAGCAATTGTGGTCTGTGTAGCATAGGTTTGCCACAACTGTCCTAGTGAAGTCAGTCCCCTGGCTAAACAAGTCTTGCCAAAAGTCACTTTTGTAACAGTAGGATTTGTCCATAACTTAGGATGAGAACTTCTAAACTTGTTATAAATGGAAGGACAGTCAAAAAACATAAGAATTCAAAAACAAAAGACTGTTTTGTTAGAGGCCTTGGATTGAACTGGAAAATGGCTTTGATGAGAGGGGAATTTGTCTTGAGGTCAGACCACTGAATGCATATAACAACAAGGAGAAATATGAGCTTTAAGTATGGGGTTTGATGAAGGAATTCCAAATGACAGGTTTTTGTGGGAATATAGCCGCCAGCTGCTCCGATATGTCTCGTTGCAGCTGTGTCAACAACACCCAATGGCCAAGATGAGAATGCTGGGATTCTTTCTGCTGGTCGTAAGCCAAAATGTTCTGAGCTGCCCTAGCTCTGCTGGCAATATCAGCTGTGTGCTTCAATTAAGATTAAAAAAAAAAAAAAATGTTTTTGCCTGATGTAAATAATTCTCAGTTACACTACGAAAGGTTTAGTCACATTGCAGACTGGTGAGAAGCTGCAGCAAGTCACTGGATGCCAAATGGAGAAGCAAGAAGGATACATTAACTCTTGGAGGTTTGGGATAAAGGGATGGCGCAAACCAGAGGACAATAATCCTTTAACAGTAAAACCCTACTGTTGTTACATAGTGTTACTTCATTTTATTAAGTTAATTTATTTAAAAGAGGAAGGAGGGCAGCACTCATCAACATACTTTTTTTTCTGTAGATCCTGAGAAGGCCTTTGTGGACATTACTGGTGCAGAGCTGTACTTGGAAGCATGCAGGCTGTTGGAGGTGATACCTGTGTCATACTTCATTCAGAACTTGGACAAGCCTTATATAAACCTGAACCACCATGGTCTAGGACCCAAAGGTGTCAAAGCCATTGCTATTGCTCTGGTGGTGAGTAGCCAATAAGAGTGGGCCACTATTCTCAAGAGCAATAGGCATTTTACGCCTCTCTCAGGCCTGGAAGTCATCACTGAGTACCCACTGTGGCAGAAAGAATCATGTATCTTCCCCATAGGAAGCACTGAGCATCCCTAATGTTTTAATCCCCTGCACAGGAAAGTGTTGTGTGGCAACTGCTGGCTTTTGCTATCGCTACCCCAAGAGCAAACCAATGCTCTTCCATGGGACACAAGTCCCCAGTGCTTTTAACACCTACAGGGACAGAGGTAGGGCTGGAGGGATTGGTGTCCCCCACTCTGAGCTGTGCATAGGGATGTGCTACACTCACCAACGTAATGGTCCAAGATGCCTGGATTGGAGTTTGGATCTGAACTTCAGTCTGCAGGCTGTCAGAAAGCAATGGAAAGTTCTAGCCACTCAAACCATCTCCAAAGTATTTCTTTTGTATGCCAGTTCCCACTGCCACGGCTCTGTCATGTTCCTTGATCACTGTCCTGCTCAGGACCTGCAATGCTGTCTGAGGTTTGAAGGAAATGTCCAGTGTCTGCTGAACTGAGGAAACTATCCCCTTCATTAACTTTTCAGCAGGTTTTTTTTTGTGTCTTTGTTTACTTTTGTGTTTTCCCAGTCCAACACAGCTGTCACCCACCTAGAATTGGAAGACAACTGCATTCTGGCAGAAGGAGTAATATGCATAGCAGAGATGCTACGAGAGAATTCCTCCCTTCAAGAACTGGTACCCAGTCTGATGTAGTTTGTAGCCAAAAGTACTGCTCACCAAGTTCAGTTATCTCAAAGAAAAACAATTCCATTAAAAATTTAACCAAATAGCCATTGTTCCCATGCTAAAATATTCACATTCTGCAAGTTGTGATATTTTATGCTGCACTGCTTTTAAAAAGTACAAGCTTCTGAGAAGCAAAATGTGCATGTGATAGCAATCTGGTGAGCCTGGAACTGTTCTCTTCATTAGCTGATGTGACAATAATTACCATAACTTCTTCTAGTTCGTGCTTAGCCAATGGAAAAAATGTTTTGGTCAGGAGCTTTCATTCTCCGATATGACATGGGGAAACTTTTCTAAAGAGATTAAGGGAATAATGCAAAACTTTCAGATGTGAACTTGTTCGAATGTTCCTTCCATCTGAAACTGGGGTATATAAAATGCATTCTGATAGGTCATGGTATCTGTGTTACACTGGAAGGAAAGATACTTGGCCCAAATGCTGCTTGGCTCACTGAAGACAAAGACCCATGCAAAACTCATGGCTCTCGGGCTTTCTTCCTGTCAGGAAGGATAGAGGGTTAAACACATCTACAACTCATGTGTTAATTACTGTCTGGCTGACATTTCTCATGTTGCTTGTCTTGCATTATTCCCTTGATATCTTGGGCAGCTACAAGACAATAAAGCTGATTCATTCTTTGGACTTATCTTTCTTATCCTCCTTTCTTTCCAGAACATCTCCAGTAACCACCTAGGCACAGCAGGAGCTGAAGCTATTGCTAGTTTGCTTCTGGATCACATGTCCTACCTCCATGCCCTTCAGCTCTCAGGTGGGCTGTATGAACCCAACCAGTGATGGCAGTGGAAGTGAAATAACACGTGTTTCTTTCCAGTCACTCATCCTGAGAATATTAGTCGGACTATGGGCAAAGTCAATCTCTCAGCTGTATCTCTGATAGGAACACCAAGTAACAGTGGAAATCTAGTTTTATAGTGATGTGATTAAATATTTGACCTGCTCAACCTCCAGCAACCCTGAAAAACAGTCCCTTATGAGAACACAGATAATTGCTGAATTGTCTTCCACATCTTGGGGTAATTCTACTCTGTGAAGCAAAGTGGAATTGTGACTAACTTCTTACAGCCACATATGGGCTGTGATTAACTGGAAGTTCCACCTAAAAGTGCAGATTCCTGCAGACTCACCACAGCACCAAGGGAGAGATCAACACACTGTTAACATACTTTTCTTCTCCAGGAAACAACTTTGGGGAGGAGACTGCACCATACATTGCTGAGGCATTAATGGTGAGTTACCTGAAATCCAAGGTCATTTGCAGCTCTGGCTGTGTAACAGACTCTCCTCATCTTGAAGCTGCTACTCACTTGGCGTGATTTCACTTGGCAATGCCCATATGATTTCCTGGCATAATTCCACTAAGTGCCTCTTGCTTACTTCAGAAATGAGAGAGGCTGGGAGGACACAGAGCAGGATGGGCTGTGCTAACATTTTCTCAGGACAGCTGTGTGAGTTTGGCTGAGAAACAAAATTTCAGGACTGTGTAACAGAACGGAAAAACAACTGGGTGACAAAAAAAAATCAAGAAGTAACCCGACTTCATATAATTTTGCAATTCTCTGGTAAAAATAAGACTCTTGACTTCTCTGATTAGTTCCCATCTCAAAGCCTCTGCATCATTTGGCACCACCAGAAGCTGCCCTGAAGCAAGGCCTTGACCTGGTATCAGAAAGTGCTCTTGGTCAGGGTATAATGGTGGGAGTGAAACAGGCAGGAACAAAACTGCAGGATGTGTTGCAGGCCAGACATGAGCTGTGTGAGGAAAGTTTGCAGAACACAAAGTTCCATTGCTTTTGCTGTTTTGGGAAGATAATCACTGTGATGTTAGATGCCTGACAAAGCTTTGTTTTGGGACACGCGGTACTGCGGTCTCTGAGCTCATGATCTCCCATGCACTGAAGATTTCAGTATGTCTGATATTCCTGTTTCATCTTTATGTGGAGGCCTTGGCATGGTATCTGGTTGCAGCTGGCTGGAAGATCTTATTGTCTCTGCACATTTGTCTCTCTGCAGGGCAATTACCAAGTGAAGGAACTGGACCTCAGCCACAATGAGTTCTCCGATGAGGGAGGCCAGCTTTTGGGACAGATGCTTGGTAACTTAATTTATTATTCCTGCAAAGCCAGGACTACAGGCACTGGGGGACATGATGGCATCAGCACAATGAACATGTATTTCCTTCTCCAGCAAAAGTGCCCCATGACCTTGTGGGTAGTATGAAAGATGGGGCACCTAGACTTTGAGTTTCCTGCCTGGTCCACAGGCTCACCCTCATCACCACAGGTGACTCTGGCAACTGTGACCAATGTATCAGAACACAAATGCAGGATGAGAAACCACAGTTACAGAGCAGTCTGTGGCAGAGAGAAGGGAGCTGAAAGAAGCCCCTCAGGAAGTATAAAGCAGAAAATTCCATTTGACTAAAATCTAATAGGATCAGAACTGTTGTTTGTTTAAAACTTTTGATTACAAAGTTCAGGAGTTATTTCAGTTTTTCTTAAATAGCCCAAACCCTCATGGTTTGAGCTATTGCAAGGGAAACAGATTAAGAAGAAATAAAACTAAGCTGCCTAATATATCTGTTAAGACAAAGTGAGATCCGGAGTGTGCTAGTAGCCCTGGAGAGGTAAAGCAAACAAAACAGTTACAGTCTTTCAGTGATCTCAGGTGCTATTAGTGGGAAAGACTGCGCAATACTTGCAATGAATATCTGACAGCTTCTCTTCCCTCAGTATGTCCAATACACCTGCTACCGTAATGGCCACAAGCATATGCTGTGGGCATCCAGTGCGTTCCTTGAGCATTTAAATAACATAATGCTTTCAGTTTAATTAACACTTTCCTTCTCCTGGTTCAGTATTTCCACTGATAGGTGTCTCGCAGATTACTGCAGAATTTATTACATTTCTGTTTTGTTTCTAAAAGGAATATTTTTAAGTCAGCTAAACTCACCATCTGCCTCCATCCAACCTCCCATCCATGGAAAATCTGGATGAGAAATTCTCTCTGAGAATGAGAAGCAAGTGTTGGCAGCAAGTCCTACCCCCTCCCAATGTCACAGTAGACAAAAATGAATTCACACATACCCTGCTCTAAGTAGAACTTACACTGTGAGGTGTGCTATGCATGTGAATTGGCACTGGCACATGTACAGCTGGGCAGAGCTACCATATGAAGCTGAATTCCTCTCTTCTGCTAATCAAATGTACACAGAGTGAGTCTGCATATAGTTTAGGTGTGAAAAGGAGAACCCAACCATTTTTCACAGTGAGAAAAACAGACAGTGTCTATTAATATATGAAATCCTCCCTTCCTCCACCTTTCTCCTTCACAACTTATTCTTTGACTAAGCCAGAAAAAAAAAAAAACAAACAACCCTGTGTTCCTTTTCTGCATCTGATCAACAGCCCACTGTCTGTTCTTTGGGTGCTGTGGACAACAGAGACTCTGTAGGTACAGATTCGTCCTACTGCAGTCAATGAAAGTTGTTGCTGAACCCCCAGCAAACTTTCTTTTCATCCCTGAGTGGCTCAGCAGCTGTGTCCAGATCACTCTTCATGAGCTAACATCTCTGTTTCCCTCTCCCAGCCAGCAACACAACACTGGAGATTCTGGACCTGAGTTGGAACCACCTGAGGAAGAAGGGGACAGTAGCACTGGGCACAGGTCTCAGGGTAGGAATGCCCCTCCTTTGTGATACCCTTCACAGTGCTTATTACCAGGATCTGGCTGAAACAGTGATTGGCAACTCACATCCCTGAGGTCTGAGTGGGATTCAGTAGCTCTAGCAAGGCTCATCCTACTGACAGTGGCAGTCAGCACCAGAAGAAAGGCTAAAGCAGGGAGTAGATGTCTACATATAGCCGATATTGAGGGCTAAACTATAGCAGCTGCTCTATCACCCAATGACCCCACCCCAGCCAAGAAGGGGGATCAGGAAAAGGAGAGGACACCCATGGGCTGAAATGCAAATGGCTTTAATGAAACAGCCAAACTAATACCAAGGACAGTATAAAACAAAAAAAGTTATACTCTGCCCAGCAAATGGAGGATGGTCACAACAATCAGGAAGGCAGCCATCAGAATCAGAAGACAAATCAGGAGACCCTGTGCCCTCAGCAAACTCCCTCCTTTATGCTGAGCATGATGTTTATGGGATGGGATACACCCGTAGCTACCTCAGGTCACCTTCCCTGACTGACTCCAAATTGCCAATGGCCTGCAGACCATGGCTGGCCTATGATTCTGTCCCAGTGAAACCTGGCCAGTAGGTCTGGTGACTTGCATGGATGGAGACACCCTGGTGACACTGTAGAGATGCTGGATTCATTGGGCATGCCTGGGTGTGATTTTGAGGGATCCTCCTCTCTCAGCCAGGGAAGAAAGGGTAGAGTGGTACATAAGATGTGCATGCAGTAGCTAAAATCTCTCTTCACTCCCTGGAGAGCAATGGTGCGCTGAAAATACTCAACCTTTCTTGGAATGGCATTGGCAATGAGGGAGCACTGGCCCTAGGAGAAGCTCTCAAAGTCAATAGCATGCTGGTTCATCTGGACATCAGCAACAACCAGATCAACAACGAGGGAGCCAAGAAGCTGTGCAGGGGCCTTGAAGTCAATGGAAGACTCAAAATCCTGAAGGTAAAAAAAAGCCCAGGCAGGGCAGGAGGAATAAACAGAGGGAGTAGAAAGATCTGAGTCAGGAGGGACAGAAGACAGAGGTGAGCTGTCTGAGCTAGAAGTGGAGGAAATGAACATTGCTCCGAGTTGAAGATGAGCAGAGGAAAAGAAAGTTCTATCCTGTAAATTTCTCCCAGGGCAACTAAATTGCACTGTTCCCTCAAAAAATCCCCCAGGGACTGGCTTGGCATAACCCTGCACCCATTATCACCCCAGAGTGGTTGATTTCTGTCATGTCTAATCTCAGTCAAGGGAGAACCTAGGCATTCAACATGTCTAACAGAGAGCCAATGCATTCAACAGGTCTGCATATATACCTAAAATGTAGTTGTGAAGGTACATGTGTACACATAATATGCATTTCAACCTAAGGCAAAGGTTCACACTGAAGTTTGCAGGTGGGCAAGAGTGTGCCCTTCTCAGTGTGGTAATGATGTGCTAAAAATTCATTCAAACAGGATAAACTTTCGTTGTCACATCAGGGCAATGCCACAGCACTCCCTAAAGGAAAGGAGTATTATCAAGTCCCGGAAAAAGAAAGCTAAATCTGCCTCCTAGTAACCTAACGATCAATAATCCTGGAAAGGGCAAAACCAAGCTGGCTTCAGTGGCTACAGTTAAGAGCTAAAATGTCTTCTCAATCCAAGCTCATTCTCTAGGAGTCCAGCTCAGAAAAGTCAGCTTAATTATGAGCTTCATTCTCAGCTAGTTCTATCACCATCCTGAAAGCCTGACAATGGCAGCATGGTGATTGAGGGGCATCTTTAAAGCTGTTCATGAAGGCCTGTCTTTGGACACCCCTGTCCTTGTAAGTCACTGCAACCACACCACTCTTTGGAACTGCTGCTTTAGATTATGTAAATAAATGTGTCTGTTTGCCTTGCTCTTAACCTAGCTTGAGGTAAGGTCACTAGCTCACACTAAGGCATTCCTCTCTCTGTGTAGCTGCACAGATACTCCTAGGAGCTGATAACACAAAGAGGTTAAAGGAGGGCATGTCTTCTAGTGACCGGGGTTAATCCAGAAAGTTCTCTGTCAAATAGTTGGAGTGGGGACTGCACATGGAGTCCAAGGTCAGGGAGAGGTGATGTTCACACACTAAGATGTACATGGCAACACCAATCCCGTTATGACAGAGAGCTAGATTTTGTAGGCCAGAGGTAGCCAATCAGCCTGAGCTCTGATCTGTGCTGCCAAGAGGAGCCAAGGGTATTGGAAATGTCCTAAGGGGCATTACCCGCATCCAGAGGGACCCTAACAGCAAGCACACATTCAAATGCAGTCTATTGCCTCAGCTTCTCCCTATCACATTACTGAACATGTTCCACATCACATACTCCCGTGTGACAGATGTAAGGGACCTGATATGTG
>JAAGNO010014038.1:0-10437 GCA_033439905.1 Ceryle rudis | reverse complement strand
CTCCCCTGGGCAACCTGTTCCAGTGCTCCACAACCCTTTCCATGAAGAATTTTTTCCTAATATCCAACTTAAACCTCCTTGGTGCAGCTTGAAGCCATTTCCTCTTGTCCTATCATTTGTAACTTGGGAGAAGAGACTGACCCCCACTTTGCTACAACCTCCTTTCAGGTAGTTGTAGAGAGTGAGAAAGTCTCCCTCTTTTTCTCCAGACTAAACAACCCCAGTTCCCTGTTCCTCATAAGGCTTGTTCTCTAGACCCTTCACCATCTCCATTGCCCTTCTTCAGATGTGCTCCAGTACCTCAGTGTCCTTCTTGTAGTGAGGGGCCAAAAACTGAACACAATATTTGAGATGCAGCCTCACCAGTACTGAGTACAGGGGGACAATCAATTCCCTGGTCCTACTGGCCACATGGTTTCTGATACAAGTCAGGGTGCTTTTGGCCTTCTTGGCACCTTGGGCACACTGCTGGCTCACATTCAGCCTTCTGTAGAGTAACACCCCCAGGTCCTTTTCTGCTGAGCAGCTTTCCAGCCACTCTTCCCCAATCTTCCCCATCTACCTTGCATTAAGCTTGTTTCTACCGAAACTGGTAGGCCCTTTTCTGTGTCAGACATGGGAAAAGAGAAAAAAAATGACTTATTTAGGGTTGGGCTTGCTTGGGTTTCCTGAAAGTGAAGAGCAGAGATAGGAGAAGGCTTAAGAAAGAATGGCTAATGTTAACTTTAGATGCACTTGTGAATACAAACAAGACTTATTTGTTCTTTGGGTACCCACGTTGACCGCACTTTCCTTCCTCCTGTGTACCAGAATGTGCTGGTTAATGAAACTTTCATCAAGTTGCTGGATTTGATGTGGCAAATGCGTCCTGAACTAGATGTCATCTATGGTGAGGTTGAAGGCTGTATCGCCAAGATCCCCAAGCAGCATCCAAATCCCATGAAAGTGATTCAGGTGAGCTACTGAATTTGGGTCCATAGCTCCCCTGTACACAGTACACATGCTCCAGGCACTTGGAAGAATGGAAATTCTCCCAACTGGAAAATTCAACCGAGTTCTTTCAGGAACATATATGCACAAAGACTGTCTCAATGTTCACATATCTCAGTCCACACAGACTGACTAAGCGAATCCTTTGACTTTCAGCAGCAGCTAATGCCTTAGGATCTGAGAGCACTGGGGAAAAAAGAATCTGAATAGATGTTTGCTCACGGTGTAAAACAAACTGATTGATTTCGGATCTGATCCAACAGCTGATCCACAACAGCTGACGTTCATAGAACCCTTCACTGACAGTTGTGCTTTAGCATCAAAATTTATATGTTTCATAAAAATAGGATATGGTACTACAAGCAAATGCTGTCCTAAATAGAAATTACGTAGCTTTTCAAGGTCTGTAATATCCACGGACAGCAGCAGATGGTGCTGTCCTCCTTGCTGGAAGGCGATGCAAGCACTTGAGCATTGCCGAGTTGAGGAACACTTTTGCACTACCAGCTTCACTGTGTCTCTTCGCTGCCGTGCAATTTCCGGCTAATTGGGTGAGACTTTGTTGTACGCACGGATTCAGATGAATTTAAGCAAAAGCCTGGGCTGTTAGCTCCCCTCAAACAGTGCTGCTGTGCTTCACAGCTAGTGACACTCAAACGAGCACGATTTGCAGGTTTTAACAGCCGTTACGGTACTCAGATGTGTCCTCATTCAAACAGATAGGAAGTCAGAGAAGAGCTACCGAAGTCATCAGAGATCTGGGAAAGAGGACTCCCTCTGGATTAGACAACCTAGCCAAGCAGTGGCTGCTGGGACGAAGACCAAATAACCAAATGCAATTATCAGAAGAAATAGATTTAGTACTGAGTCTCATTTCAAGGCAGGGGGAGAAGGAGATATAACTGAGAAGAATGTGATTAACCTGAACAAAAGCATTTTGTTCTGACAATGGGGTGGCTACACAAGGAGTTAATGACTCATATATCTCAGTGATGGGCTGATGACAGATGGAAGAATAAGGGGGGAGCTGGAGGCAGGTATCAGTGGCTGTTTCATGGTTATGACTATGTTTTATCTCTGCTTCTCTTAGAACTATTTGAAAGAGCACAACCTACGACTCTGGGACTTTTTTAGAAATATTGACAAGGATGGAAACATGAAGATCCCTGTGGCAGCCTTCCGGAGAGCCATGATGCAGGTGTGCCTCTGAAAGCATGGCCAGGATGCTCTTCTGGCAGAGTATTGCTCTAGGGACACCTGCCTGCTGCAGCACAGCCACCAAGGCTAAATTCACCCATCACAAAAGTTGAGCCCTGAATGAGACCAACAGAAATGCTGTGACATGCAATAAATACTGCAGATGGCACCAGTGATAATGGATCACCTATAGAATATCACAGAGGTCTGCTGTTTGTATAGAATATATGGGATCTTGATAGACACGTCTTACTGCTGTGGGAAAGTGAAACAGAGGCATTTAAACCCTTGTGTCACCACACTGAGTTGACAGTCCTGACAAAACCACCATGGTGCTTGGGATCAGTAGCAATGGTTTGCCAGCCACAATGCTCTTAGTGAAACTGCCTCCCCACCACCACTCTGGATTTTTTTTATGCCTTCCTCCATGCACCAGGACATCTGCTCACCTATTAAAAGATGGCCAGACCCCAGTCTGATATGGAGGATTTTTCTGCTTAAAACTACCCAGGTTTGCAAGCATTGCTCTAGTCTTGTCTTCTCTTCTTAGCAACCAAGAATCCCACTGAATCGAGTCCAAATTGGGGAACTGGTGCACAAGCTAGACCGGAATCGGACAGGGTTTGTGGACTATAGGTGAGTGAGTGACTCCACTTACTATCCTGGCTTGTCTATCTTTTCTTTATTTTGGCTCAAGACCACATAAACATAACTTTATTCACCTTAGCAGATGAAGGGACATATGTTTTTGTCCAGTCCATTACATAGCTAAGTAAAAGGTATACGAAAAAACACCTTGTATGCTCAGAAGCTCTGTTGAGTCAAACTAGAAGTCAGTCTTAATTTTTTTGTTTTATAAACTTGCTGTGAGAGTGCAGGGATCTCAGAGCTGAATGGCAATTTCATTCATTCTCATAAGCCTGTGTGAGAAGCATCAGCTCAACACTGTCCTCCCCCTGAAGCTAGGGTAAGATTTGCAAAGACAGCATATCTGTGCCTTCAGACCTTTTCCCCCATCCTCAGGGACTCTTCTTTTTTTTTTTTTTTTTTTTTTCACTTCTCTCTGATCCTTCTTCTTAAGAGACCTAGTTTTCCCTGGAAACCCGCCTTCAAACTACAGAACTTTTCATTCTCTTGAAAGTGCCTCTTCCTTAACGCCTGTAGCAATCATGTCCAAGTTCTGAGAGCCTGAGCAGTCAGCAGCAAACTCCTTGGAGGTTGTCAGTTGCTGCAGGCTAAACCGCTTGTCATTGGACCCCAAATTCCCCCTAGATTTTCAGTCAGTTCTGACATGTGACTCATCAGCTGAAAGCCCTGTTAATCATGCTCAAATATTCCGATTCCTCAGCACAAACTGATAGGACTAAATATATGCTTTAGTCTAGTTTTCAGGCTAAAAGCAATAGGCCAGTTTTGCAAATCTCTTCCTCTCTTAACCTCCTAATGTTTTCAAAGAGAAGCAAACGACTTTGTTAGGTCTAGTTAGGTCTTTATTCCTTTATATGCTTTGGTGCCATACTAAAGGCATCCATGCTCAGATGCTAGATGGGCCTTAGCCTGGTTAAGCTTGAATCAGAGGTTACACGGCGTTCCCAAGTACTTTAGGCACAAATTACGGAACTGTGTTTAAGTAGCAAGCAGATTAGGAACTGCTGAAACCCAGTGGCCGGCAAAGACTTCACTTGGTGCCATTAATGCAGCTGAGTTGATATGTGGGGAAAAATAAATAGAGAGATCTACTCCTTACATAGCTTCTTAATGCTTTTTAGCCCTGTAGCATGCGTGATAGTGGTAATATTCACCTCGTAGACAAGTCAGAAGTGTTGTGACTTTTGCTGTCCTTACTGTTCGCACCTTGGGCTATTTGTTTCCTAAAGGTCCTCTCAGCAGCTTTAAGATACCTGACAGGGAAGGCTCACTTTACTAGATTAATACTGGCTGACCTCCTTCTCTTCAGTCACTTAGAAGAGCAGAAGCTGGCACAGAAGCCTGTGGAAGGGAAAATTGAGGAGGAAGAGAAGGAAGAGTCATAAAAGTGAAGCAAGGAGGCAAGCCAGACAATGAAAGATTGTGTGAGAGACACTGGAAGAAAGCACAGAGTGGCCCTGGGCTTGGGAAAGCACAGCACAGGGGAGCTCTGATAGTCTAAATTACTGAATGAATAAAGTTGATGTTCCACTACACAGCAGGTCCCTATACAGACTGGTCGTTTTGGTTAAGCAAAGACTGGTCCTTTGGACCTGGTTACCAAACCTGTCTTTCTCTGTATGCTGACAATGCTGAACTTATTTGCAAAAATGGAGACAAAAAGCGGGAACTGGGAAACTCAGACACTCATATATTATTATCCTCCCCTGTTTAGGGAGAGCACCTGGGAAAAACTGAGACAAGTGCCCTGTGGACACCCCCTAACAGACTTAATCAGTTCTGACACAGAGACCTTTGCAAGAGGAGAAAAATTAAATTAATGAAAAGCTATAACTTAACATTGCTTAAAAAGTTCTGTGCAACAGGATTTTTATTTAATATCTCTACAGGAAAAAATATGCCAAGAAGGATGGAAGCCATAACAGATTTTAAATGGCTTAGATACTGAACTGCTTTTTTAAAAACAACGTTAAAAATTATATATTTCAACAATTCTTAGGAAGGAACGAAAGTCTTGCATATATTAATACCTATAAAGAAATAGAATTTATAAAATTTAAACATGTATAGATAGGTAGATCCACAGGAAGTGCATTTTGCCATGTGACCAACTGCCAGCATAGACTATACACCGAGAACCTTGGACAACTGGAAAATGTTGGCCACCTTGGGAAGACCAGCCTTTGGTGGAAAGGAGAAGTAGCAGCTAGTTACCACCTGGTAAGTCTCTCTTTCCCAGCAGAATTCCCACATGGAAAAAAATATTTGAATTAGAGTTCAGGTGGCTCCAGTGCCTCATTAGAGGCAAACATGACTGTTGAGATGATGACATTGGTATTAGTGCTCAGTAGTCATCTTCAGTAGGCTTTAACTCATTACTCCAGTAGGTCTGTGTCCTCTGATGTCTGTGACTCTGGCAGAATTTATTTCTGATTGTAGTCAGTGCCTCCTTCGCTTATGGAATATATGGGGTTTGAGATGAAGAATCAGAGCAGCAGAGAGCATTTGTGATGTTGGGTAGTTTGCACATGCAGAAGTATAACACTGTAGGGGTTTCTGGTTTCTATTCCTTCCTTAATAGTTCCTAAAATGTAATGAGCTTTTCTGGACTGTCCTAGGCACTGAGGTCTGTTTCCATAGACGGGCACACCAAGCCTGCATGATCTGACTCCCGAACACTAAGGTTCGGGGAGGGTGGGGAGCATCTGTGCTCATTGCTTCACAATTGGAGCTCAGGTACTCCAAAGAAAGCCCAGCTGCCCCCCACCTCACTCACACCAAAGGGAAGAGCTGGGAGTGCCCCAGGTGTCAGGACAGCCCCAACAGAGCCAGCAGAGTGGGCAGGCTGAGCTGCCGCTGCTACCCCTAACCCCTGGGACCCACCAGCTCTGCCCAGAGCCTGCTTCCAGCACCGCTTCGGAAAGCTACTTCGGTGCTTCTTTCCTGAAAAGTACTATCAGCAGAAGCATCGTTTTAACTTCTGCAAGACATCCCTCCATTGTCCTGCTGGAATCCTCTGGAGAGGGTGGTGGGCTGGTGAGCAGTGGATGTGGTACATTTTGTGCTCAACTTACTGCCGTTGGTGGCCGAGGGGCTGGGGAAACCTGAAAATTGGTCCCGACCTATGTGGCAACTCTGACATCGCCTGTTGGCTCATATTTGTGATGTGTAGAGAGAGGTACCACTACTGCAGGACAGTTTTAGTTCCTTGGGGATCCACTGAAGTTACTGCACATGACCCACAGACCTGAATGCAGTTAATTTCTGGAGGGATTTTAAAGCTGATGTTTAAAGCTGATCATCTTCTACTATGTTTGTCAGTGGCTCCGAGTCTGTTGACCAAGTGCTCACCATTCACCAGCTATGCCAGTGTAAGGTACCTATGTCTGTGTCTCTCCCTCAGCCCCAAGAAATCCTTTTTTTGAGCCTTTTTTTTCCCAGCTTAAGAGGTACAGAATGTAAATACCAACAAGCACAGGCTGAGAACTAAAGCCAGGGAGTTTGGAACAGAGAATGATTTTATATTTGCACAAAAAAAAAAAAAAGAGTCAGGGTTTTTGGCATAACCAGCAACTATTGTTATCCGACAGACAAGATTTACAGCATCCCAGATTTTCCTCAAAAATGAGGTTTATTGGCAGGCAGATGCTCTACGGTCAGTTAAGCTGGACCAGGGGTGAGAAGTTTCTCACTTGTTTCCAGACTGGAAAACATGGAAGGGAAAACAATGAGGTCTCAGGGGACCTGATGGCAGAGGGCAAAGGTTGTGCTTTACTGTCCTACACTGACCGCTGTGTGTGCGATGGGCTGAGGTGAGTGGGATGAGGTTCAACATGGCCAAGTGCTGGGTCATGCACTTTGGTCACAACAACCCCAAGCAATGCTACAGGCTTGGGGAGGAGTGGCTGGAAAGCTGCTTGGCAGAGAAGGACCCAGGGGGGGTTTGTTTGACAGACGACTGAACATGAGCCAGCAGCGTGCCCAGGTGGCCAAGAGGCCAACGGCATCCTGGCCTGGATCAGAAATGGTTGGACCAGCAGGAGTAGGGAGGTGATCATGCCCCTGTACTCAGCACTCGTGAGACGGCACCTTGAGTACTGTGTCCAGTTTTGGGCACCGCAGTACAAGAAGGACACTGAGATGCTGGAGTGGGTCCAGAGAAGGGCAACGAAGCTGGTGAGGGGTCTGGAAAGCATGCCCGATGAGGAGAGGCTGAAGGAACTGGGGTTGTTTAGTCTAGAGAAGAGGAGACTGAGAGGAGACCTTATTGCTCTCTACAGCTACCTAAAAGGAGGTTGTAGTGAGGCTGGTGTTGGTCTCTTCTCCCAAATTACTAACGATAGGACTAGAGGAAATGGCATCAAGTTGCATCAGAGGAGGTTTAGATTGGCTATTAGAAAGAAATTCTTTACTGAGACAGTGGTTGGGCAATAGAACAGCCTGCCCAGGGAGATGGTGGAGTCACCATCCCTGGAGGTGTTTAAAAAACAAGTAGACGTAGCACTTGATACTAGGGTCTAGTGGTTAGGGAGATGCTGGGATGAAGGTTGGACTTGATGATGCTAGAGGTCCTTTCCAACCATAATAATTCTATGATTCTATGTTCTGCAGAAAAGGGGGCACTGTGGAGTGGAGGAGTAGCATGTTTATACTGTTGTCTTTTCTTCCCACAGTGACTTTGGTATGTGTTACATATGTTACACACTCATCTTTATCTCACGCAGAGTGCTGTTGTCTATTAGTCATGCATTACTATTCTGTTTAGGTTTGCACAGAATTGGCTGTCCAACTAAACTGATTTGCCCAATTATCGCCCTTAAGATTTTAGATTAGCTACAGCTATCAAAAATCTTCTGTAAGAAAACAACATAATTACATAGAGACAGGTACTGGCCTGCAGCAGGTGTGGCTTTTATTTATTTGAGTGTCCACTTAAACTCCAGACTCAACAATGATGTGGAAGCTGGAATGTACCAAGAAAAACCTACAGGGAGATTGGATGGTTTCTATCAGCCGAAGAGCCTGAACCCAAATTTCCATTCCACAAGGGCTTGATAGATAAAAATTATCTACTTTGCCAAGTAAAAAAACAAAAGAGACTGGATCTCTGGGAAGGAACTAGATGTGACCTCTGTCCTACTACGTGACCTGATGCAGCTAAAATACTAGCAAAAAACTGGGAGTGCTAGTGAAAATTTTAGCTCTCCAAATTCATATGCAAGCAGCATGGCGGAGGGATGTAGCTGCAGTTTGTATTTTTGCAGTCTCTCTGAGCACTCGCAGATCAATAAAGCTTTTTTAAGCTTGGTGGCAGCATTAGTCCCCTTGCTGGAAATTCAGGGATAAATTGTGGCAGATACTGAGCACGGGTGGTCGGGAAGTGGAACGTGAATTGCTCTGCTGATCCTGCACCTGTGAAATGGTGCAGAAGGAAATGGTTTGGCCAGCATAAATTAAGGCAGCTCTGAGACTCATCTAACATACCTTAGGAATTCAGCCTGCCAGCACAAAATTAGGTAGTGCAGAAAGCCGGCTAAACAATCTCTGTATCTTCCGTGGCTTGTGAGAGTGACATAGCCAAGTGACATTGTCAGATCTCTTCAAGATTTGAAAGAAAACAACACTGTTTAAGTAACAGATTTTGAAAACATAGCATGCATACCAGAGTATTTAATGTTAGCTAGCTTAGATGAACCTTTAGCTCCCTTGCAAGGGAAATCATCTTTTTGTTGTGGATCTCATCCGGCAGAATGAGACCCAATTCAAACTGATTTCTGAGGCACCACCGCAACACTTAGGACAACATATCATAGCATTAAAAATGACATCACTAGTCAGAATCTCTGAAAATCTCAAAGTATAAAGACTAACATTTCATGCCAATGTTCACACTGAAGATCACTTTGATCTGTCTAGTTGAACTGGCCTAAAGGTTTTTGGCTTTATTTTCAAAGGAGAAATCTCACGGGCTAACAAAGTGGGTACACTGATACTAGTCTTCATCTTTTAAACTGGCATCAATAGCTCTTTGTTCCAGTGGCCTCCCATCCATATAATGAGTATATCAAAAGGCGTTCAGTGTGTATCAGTGGACAAATGCCTTATGCAAAGGGGCATCCTGCAGCCATGCACAAAATCCAGCATCATGGGACATGAAGCATGACATGCACAACATACCAGTCAGTGCAACTGAGATGCTTACGTCTCCTGTCCATTCACTCACTGAATAAAACCTCACCTGGATCTGTGGCAGCAATGTTACAGAATCTGAAGAGCTGATGGAGTGAACGTTTGCAAGGACAAAATTTAATTTTTTCAGCATGAGGCAACAGATTTGGGTCAATTGACTGATTCTAGTGCTTTTTACAAGACAGTAGAAAAGGTCAAGATGATAATGGACATCTTCATTCTTGAAAATGTATATTATAGTTGTTCTTTTCTTCTTACATGGGTGACTCCTTATCTATCAACAATACTTAAGCTATTTCATAATTTCTTAATCCAGAAAGCCCAGCCAAAAAACTGCATTCTGCATTTGGCCCACCAGAAGAATGCAGTCAACCCACAGTTCATTCCTTGCCACCCTCTTCCTTGCAGGCTGCTGAGATGGCAGCCAGACACACACCACAGGCTGAGTAGATTGTTCTGGTAGCCATCTCTGTTCCAGACACTTCATGAGCACCTTAGTTCCTCCAGTAAACTGTGCATCTCTCAAGGGACAAATATGCTAGCTTTCCCAGCCTCATGGGAAATGGGCATCTGATCATGTCACATGGGGACAAGGAAATAATGTCCTGCCATATAACCTTATTCACAGGACCCTCCTTCCAGGAAACCAAGTATGTATGTTCCTTGATGGTCTGTGTTTGCATTTGGGGTCATCAGATAAAGTGACCATATGATGGAGAAGGTCTCCAGGATACGGTCCTCCATGAGGGACTGAGACTAGATCCAGTCATGATCTTCCCCAGTAAAGGAAGATCAAGCCGTTTCACCAGTCCTCCTTGCCAGTGGTTCCTCCTCACTCCATCCTTGTAAGGGATGACATCGTGGTAAGGGAGACAGTTACACTGGATACATATGCTGAGAAGTCGAAGCAGGGCAGTTAGAATTAAGAGGCTTTACTCCTGTTTGAAAACTTAGAGCATAGCTACAGCCCTTTCCTTGTGTCCATGCTCTAGCTTCTCGCTAAGGAAGAACCTGTCTAGGGAGGACCTACGCCTTAGCAGCAGCAGCATCTCCACCCTGGAGCTGCACCTTTGCCTGGTTTTCCTCCCCTTCCATCTAGCAGAGGGCGCTCCGCCCTCGGAAGTGGGTTCTCAGCACATTCCTGGGATGGAGCTTAACCACTGGAAGGAAAAAGTCCTGCACACACACAGACACACAAACACACAGACAGACGCAGACACACAGGCACACACAGACACACGCACATACACACCCTAGAAGACAAAAAAAACCCCAACCACCAAACTCAGAACAAACGGGGCGCTGAGAAAAGCTTTGTGGAAATCCTTGAAAATCCAGCCAGACAAGAGGCCTGTGAGCCAGCGAGGGCGCGGGGGCCCCGGGCGGGCCCCGCGCGCAGGCGGGCGGGCAGAG
>JAAGNO010014034.1:12324-44987 GCA_033439905.1 Ceryle rudis | reverse complement strand
ATCAAAAAAAAGGAAGATCCACCCTGAAATGAAATAGCCAGCTGAGGGTACTTCAAATGTATTCTTTGTTTTCGCATACGAGTTATTAATGCACACACACAAAACAAAACAAAAAATAATAAAAAACTAAAAAAACCCACCAAACAAACAAACACATTAAAAAAAATCCCAAACCCAAAACAAAAATCAACAAACCAACAAAAGTAAAAAATCTGATTCTGCTTCCCACTTATATTCCCTGTTTTACTTAGGTACTCACCTTTTCTGTGAGTTTTTTTAAAGGTAAACCTGTTATATCACACTCAACAGTAGAGCAGGTAAACTGTGATGCAGGTCCAACTACACCTGAGTAACAGCTGCTGAAGTGTAACAAGCTTCTTGTGTGGAAAGCTGAGTCCCGCTGTTTCTGATGGAATCTCCCTTTAACTGCCAAAATCTTTTCAAAACCAATTTCTCCAAGGCCTGAGTCAGTGCCCGTTGAAAGCAAAGGGAAAGATTCTTATTGATGGGAGCCATCCCAAGTAAGCCAGAGGTCTAGGCTGCCCTTGCCAGAAAATTCTATGTGCATTCTGATGTCTTTTAAAGCTTCTCTTTTTGTAGTTCTCTTTCTTATGGATCTTAATTTTCAGCATTTTTTTTCCCATACACTTCAAATACTGGATAAAGTGGGGTTGGTGTGTTTCTATCCCTGATTCAACACAGAAGGTAATTTTACCAGATTAATTTTTGAGAGACTTTCTTTAGTCAGGTTACACTGGGAAGCATACACAATGTTAAACATTTTGCCATCCAATGCCCTGATTTTCCCTGTATAAACACATGAGATGAAGGTAAAAGAGTCAGTCATGTGCTAAAGAAAATGGTGTGGTGTCCTCACAATAAAACCATAGAAGCCAGGTTTTTAACAAGTTTACCCAGTGATTTAAGTTCACTTGCCGTTTGGCCTTGGAGGTAAGTACAGACATTGCAGTGCGGCTGGGGATTGAGGGCAGATTTCAGGGTGGAAAGAACTGGGTCGGTCTCCTAATCACTCAGGGAAGGCCAGTGGGAGCCTGTGGTCATGTACATAGTCCTTTGATGCCACTAAATGGCAATTTGTTACCAAGGTGCAAATCAGGTGGACAAACCTGTCTGAGAGGGGCTCATTGGGCCATCAGAGTTATCTAAGAAAACAGTCAGGAAAAGAATGAAAACCTGTGCACCTCCACGTAAGAGTTTATTTCTGTAGGAGGAGCTCTAGCCCACTGTTTCTTGCAATTGCTTTGATGCAGGTAGCTGTCTGCCTGCAAAAAAATAAAGTGTCAACTGTGGCATAAATAAGTGCTCTCAGAGTACAATGACTGTGACCTTCTGTTTTTCTTTAAACTTGTTTTCTTCTGTTGGAGTAGGAGCAGGAACAGTATATGCAATTGCAACTCACTGTTTTCATAGACCAATATTGCTTTAAACCAGGTTTCAGTCAGTTTAAAAAAATCCACCACCTCCACCCTCTTCCCAGAATCAATAGTAAATTTTGTTATACAAATTTTGTTATCCCAACTGATTATTCAGAGGAAAAATTACAACTATCTTGAGTTTGGCTATAAGAGGTTACCCCTCACTTCTTTGGTGTACAACATATCAAGAGGAGAGATGAGACAACACTTCAACCTGAATCATCACTGTGAAAATAGCTAAAGAGTGGGTGGCACCATAAAGAAATGCAATTTCAAGGGCTTAATAAATCCAGTTTCAGGAAGATAGCAGTTTCCTTGGCAAGGGAAAATTACTCATGATAACTTTCACAGCAGCGACATATTATCTTTTCCCATCATTGTCAATCTGTCTGCACCCAAAGCAGCATCTATATTTCCATAACAGAGGACTTTAGTAATGCAAATCCTCTCAAGCCTAAGGACTACAGACAGGACAGGTGAGACTCAGCCTTCCCTCAGTAAAGAGTGTTCTGTTTCTATAAAAGAGATGCAGAGTGAACATGAGCCTTCCCAAACCCCCAAAATCAGCACAAAGCATAAGCAGGAATCATCTTCATTGTGTCTGCCACTCTGTACCAGCCCAGACCCCTTGAACTCTTACACTTGAAGGTGAAGTGATGTCCTTGAGTTTGTTTACACTAACTTGGTATCTCGACCTGGGGTTGTAGCACACACCTATATGCAAAAATATAGATATTTGCTGCGGAGACAAAAAAAACCCAACCTTCAATGCAAAACACTCTTCCCTCTCCTATAACCAGCCTGTAATTTGAAACTCTGTGGTAATTCTGTAATACAATCTCCTTCTGCTCTAAGAGATTAAGTTAGCTCAGCAGTGGGTACAATGTCTCTGGTGTGGCATTTAGTTATCTAGCCTGGAACTCAATGTGTAGGCATTTCTCCTGCCCTCATACTGCAGCTGAATGACTTTGCTGTGTTGATTTGAAATGACCTGACTAATCTCAACTTCCTCTAACAGTTTAATGAAATGTCAGAAGTGAACAAGGTCCTCAGAACTGAAAAAAGACCATTCAAACAATCATGAAAAGAACCACACAGACAGCAGTTTTTAAACAGTCTTTGAGCTTTTGGAAATAATTGTGTGTTTTAGCCAAGCTGCAACATAAACATACTAAGAATGGACCAAAGAATGTTTTATATAAACCAGCATTCTGTTACACTGTTGCTGCCTCTCAGCCTTCTCCTGATGCGCCTTGCTGAAGGGACATTCACTGACATGGGCCACAAAGGCGTTTTAAGCAACCTTGGGTCTGACTACACATTCTTGCATATTAATTGACATTTGCCCAAAGTCCAGCACTCCCAAGTCAGATGCCAGGTCTGAGCAATGATAGGGAACAAATTGCTCTTGCAACCTTCACACTGTCAAGCTGATGCCTTTATGGAAGAAAAAGCTAGGTGATCACATAATCAATAGCCAACCACCATGTGGAATGCTGGTGGAGGAGGGCGTAGTCTAGAGGCTGGGCAGGCAAAGTGTCAGTTTGACAAAGTGTTCAGCATTGCAACCAAAGGCCGTTGTCTTTACCTATTTTTGTACATGGTGTTCAAGAGAGTGAACTTTTAAGAAAGAAAAGGAAATGTTACATAAAAAGTCCTCCATTATCCCCTCTGTTTAAATGATGCAACATTTGAATCACGAATGCTCATTTTTGCTGTGCAGATTGTTTGAGCTACAGAATGGAATACATTTACATTATTAATCCAGAGAGAACAGAGAAAGATTGATTTGTAGCAATAGATTGTGCTATGAGTGACTGGAAGAGCAAGGGGAAACTGAGAGCTAAGCACAGGAGAGACTCTGAAGCCTGCTAGAATCTGAAAGGAAGAATTTGGGCTTTGTTAACATTAAGAAACTGGAACAGATGATGCTAGGCCATTACAGAGAAGGCAATGAGGTTAGTACAAGTATAGATATGGAGACAATTCTCTGGAAGAAGGCAGACATAAAAGCCTCATCACCTGTCGTCCTTAGAAAGTACAACTACTTCTGTTCACCATAAAGGACCCACTGGTTTCAGTGCTCAGACTGTGTGTAATCACTCAAAGACATTCACAACTGCACCACACAGGCAAGTCCACAACTGCTCTTGGAGCTTCCTGGGAATTTCCCTGGCTACTGATGCTTTGGCCATGTCTTAAGGTCATGCTGGGCCTTATGTAACTTGTGATCTGGATTTTAGCTTGATAGTATCAGCACAGATGATTAAAGCTGCTTGAACTTCATACAATGAAATGTTCATTTTGCATCACAGTTACCACATACTGTGGGTGGCTGGATTCTCGGAGTGCAATGGGCTAGGGACAGTGCCAAACAAAGAGCCTGGTGCTGTTATGACGAAAACATTAGGCTCTTACTCAATGCCCAGAGCTGGCAGTGTTTCACCTCATGGCTCACTCCAGCAAAGCTCAAGTGTCAAGACAGAATTCAGTATTTCCAGCAGGAATTATTTTTCTTCTGTGAGAAGATAGTAAATATAATTTCACGATACGTGTCAGGTACACACACTACTTTTTCTGCTCTAATAAATCATATGATGATTTCCTGGAATAGAGAACGTAAGGAATTTGAATTAGTTGGCCATCACTGAAGGCTGCATGAGCAGGCAAGATGAAGAGAGAACAAATATTTGTACTTACATGAAAAGACATGACAATCTACTTCTGGTCTTTTAGACCATTTAAGTTGACATTAAATTTTAAGATATTACCTTGCTTGGGAAGTTGACTGTTGACAAACACAAAAAACCCTGAAAATGCCACTCCACTTACATACTTGTAACTTGCTTCTGACCCTTGTGAGTATGAAGTAAGACAAAAAAAAAAAAACTTTCTTATAAGAAAATATACTTCAGGTCATGACAGTGTAATGAAATACTTGTTATCACTTTAATACTTGTCAATTTTTAATTCAAATCAAAGCTGTCAAAAGCTGTATAAAACTGTGCAGCAAGAACCTATCTCTGTAACCCAGAGCTAAAACAGGCTTTTAGGAATGTACAGAGTATTTTAAATATTAACTCAGATATTAACTCATTGTACATTGCACAACTGGAAACAAGATAAACAGAAGATGCAATTAAGGCATCTCAATGTGAACTTTGTCTTACTTGGAAATTTCTGCTGAATGACTAGATTCTAACAGAATTTAATTCTGTTAAAATCAGTGGGCATTTTACTATCTCCTTCAATGGCAAGAATTTAACTCACGTAATCATATCCAGATGGAGTATGGAAGGACATAATCAAATTGAAGTATCTGCATTCATCAGGGTTTGTACCTAAATTAAGCACAAAGTATATAATAAATAAGCACAAAAGCTTAATGTGAATGAGTCAATGACGCTTGGAACCCTGCATATTTTGTCCTTTCCTTTTGGTGTTCAAGTACTTCTGTATAGAGTAACTGTGGAGGGTTTAGCAACACACTACAGGTGTGAAACTGTAAAATTTGTTGGAAAGTTTGTTGGAAAGTAAAAAAAAAAAAAGAAAAAAGAAAAAAAGAAAAAAGAAGTTGTTCAATTGGTGAAACACACTGCTAAAAAGGTTGAGTGAATGCAGCCATCAAGTTACATGCAGTGATGACTACCTAGCCATTTAAGTATTTTATGGAAGAGGTCAGACCCAGTCCCTAAAAAGCAGGTATGTTGGCTGGTACTAATGGTGTCAGCAGTGCAAGATACACTTGCTGCCAGGCAGTGAAAAGGGGGGAACAGATATGCCCTCAAGAATAAGAAAACCACATGGAAGGTAAAAGTATATGTAGAAAAAATGACCAGGATGGGGCAAATAGTTCTCTCTAATAAAGAACAGAAAATTTGTCATCCAATTCTGATTTAAAAGCACAAAAATATTAACAACAAAAAAGAGATAATCTGAAATAATTACTCTATTCTGCAGATAATATTCCAAACCGGTACGATCTTGTATTTCAAACAAATCTGATTACACGTCGGTGTTCTTTACACAGTTTGAGAAGCCTAACAAACAGATGGATTTACATCACTACTACAAAAAATTCACATAATTTCCAAGAGAAGAATAGTAATAATCTAGGTTATGCTGTTCATTGTCTTTCTGATGAAAATACAAACTCTTACCCTGGAATTTAATTATCTTTCCCAGTTCAACTCCTACTTCACAAATACTGCATTAGTCCAAGTCTTCTCTTTTACTTTGGAATTCAGCATTGCTTGGAGCCCTCTTTCAGTTGTTCTACATTTGTTGATTATTTTAATACACTGAAATTCTGTACAAAGAGATTTTCTTCTCTCTCCAAACACAAAAGATGACATTCCACTAGTGTCTACAACTTAATTATTGCAAATTTTAGGTTAGACTCAGATTCTCAGATGGTAAGTGAAAGAAGGTGTCTGTGTGCTTATGCACATGCATCCTCTAAGCAAGAAGTTAAAAAAAAAAAAAAAAAAGGCACAACAAACCCCTTCCCATTCTCCCAGATTTTCTTAGGAATTATATAAAACTTACTTGATTTAGTCCACAGTTCTGAAGAGTGCTAGCTTTGTCTCTCTGCTCACATCTGAAATGTCTAGACCAATGTAGTGGAAGAGCATTGTGAGAGTTGACTAGAGTAAGACACGACAAAGGACAGAGCGAGCCTGTGATGAACACTGTGTCCACCATGCACCAATGAAACTACATGCAACTCCTGAGAAGATAACTTATAGCCCAGTTAACAGAGCTGAAGTGAGGTCAAGACTAGAATTCTAATTTTAATTGTCTTGTTCTAATTTTTTTATCCTGATGACTTTTTTCATTCTAAGATCACAATAACTTGCATACATATTGGTTCTGAATAAAACACTGAAACATGAGTTTATTGGTTCTCTTAGTTGGAATTTCCTAGAGGAAAGATATTGCCTAAACAATTTAATAGCATCTTCAAAATTAAAAGTACATTTTGATCCAAATGACTATAAATTACAACCCCTGCAACTCCCCCACCCCCTTAAAAAGGAAAGACAATATTTTCTCCATTTTGGAAACAAACCAGGAAAACAACTGCAACAGAAGAGCATTTCAAACAGTCGCTGAACAACACTGCAAAAGCATGTTTGTCAATAAAGGTAAGGACAGTTCCTTTGGAGGAAAGAGGAGTTCTGCCTGAGGATGAAAGCTGTGTGTTTTGAGAAATGTTGTGTAAAAAATGAAAATATTTGAGCTTTATTTATCTTTGATGTATGTTCAACAAAACCAGGAGAACTACCTCACTCAAATCTGAACCATTTTACTTCTCAGTAAGTTGCAGTTTTGGGGGAGCCAGTCAGGTTTCCTGTCAATTGCCTGAAGATGTGTTCTGAATTTGTTTCAAAGGTGCAGCTTTTCTAAAGACTATCCTATTAAGGACTTGTTCGTTCTCGTGCACATGTTGCTCAAGGCTGTTGCCAAATGTCACAGTACCGCTTGTGATAGTTGCTGGGAGAAGGGGGATTTTCACAAGAGGAATTGTGCAATCAGATTAGCCAGTCCAAGGAGGATTATAAAGATGTGAATGATCAATACTGGCCACGTCAGCTGCCCAGCACGATGCAGGGAGATCACATAGATGAGGGATGGATACACGAATACAAAGGCCAGACCACATGTTGCTCCAGAGTATCTGAGGAAAAGGGGTGGGAAGGGAAGAGGAAAAGAAAAAAAAAGAACACTTTGTGTTAGCTCTTATTTCTTGTCATTTTTTCCCCTCAAAACAATGAACAATCTGGCTGAACAAAGACTGTCTGAAGTTGTTAACCATCAAATTTTGTTGTCATTCACCTCTTTCACTGGCATTTAATTATCCCCCTCTGTGCTGTTCAACCTCCAAATCCCCTGTACTTCTGATGTTTCAGTCTTATCTCCAGATGCTTCTGGGAACTGACTCCCTATCTTTGACTTTATGTTTCTACTTTCTTTGGGTGTTATCTGCCAACATGCAAAAGAAAAAGACTGGACAGTGTATCCTTTAGTAGGCATGCTCTAGTGTCAGAATTGCACACCTAATTGCACCCCATCATCTGAGGACGCATGTTAAAGCATACAAGCATAGTAAGGCTCCTGAATCTGTAACGTTTGTTTTAGTTTATTTAATGAATTCCTAGCAAACCATTCTCTAGACATGGAAAGATGAACAAGCCCTCCTGGTAATGTGATCAATCACAGCAAGTGAAACATTTAACTATTCTTTTTCTAACTATTCCCTTGTTCACCAAAACCTCCACATTATTTTCCTGCTGTGAGTTTCCACCTACTAAACTATACGGCAGCCAAATGTGCATTATTAACTAACAAAGTATTTTATTTCAAATACTGAACATTCCTTTTAGACAGAGGAAACATCCTAATACAGAGTAACTATCTGCAACACAAATTCAACATTAGAAGGTATATAGACAGCAGGATATATCTATCAGCAGGATATGGACTGTTCAAAATGATGGGTTACTATGCACGGTATGAACACATTAGCTAAAATCAAGATCGGTTTGCAAGCACAGAAATGTAAAGCATGAAACTTTTTTTTGAATTAATAACTAGACCAACTCTTATTACTAGAATACAACAATTTTCACTAAATGGAGAGATAGGAAAAACGTGAAATGGAAAAAACCTCAAAGATCAGCCATCGAGCAAAAGTAATTTATTTTGTTACTCTGGTCAGATAGAAGCCTGTCATTCTGGCTTTACAGTCAAAGATTTCTATATTTTTAAACACCTCCCTCTCCTGGTTGCTGTAGGAAAGATGCGAACTAGGAATGAATGACAATGATTACAAATATGGTGGTATCAAACATAGAAAATAAAAATCGTTAAGATTGTTTCTGCTAATCTTTTTCAATTATAGGAAACATATGTGTTTCTTAACATGGTAAATTTAAGACATAATATAAAGTACAACTTTTATGTCACTTCTCCATTTGAAATTACTTGCTTTCTTGGATCTTTATTATTGACTTTCAAAACAGCTTCCAATGGTCTTCACACAAAACAAAAACTTGAGAGAAGCCACACGGTAACCAAGCAACTTTTCTACTGACACCATATTCTTTCACGTGTACAGTTCAAGCTCAGACACGGCTCTAATGAAATTCAGGGAATCATACCCATCACCTCAGATACAGAGGCACAATTACAGATAGCTGCTTGTCAGAACTTTAAAAGAGCAAAACATTCATACTTCCAAATCATTATTTACAACTTCAAAAGATGCAAGCCTCACAAAATATAAAGATGGAATTACCTGCACTCATACCGTTCCTTTTCAACATCAAGAGGCAAACATGCACCAATACCACAGAGAAGTTCACTCTGCAAGCAACACTCACCTTATGATACCGCCTATATTTGGATAAAATCTTGCCATTGCTACTCCAGCTCCTACAATTGCTATGTTCAGGACAAGCACATGGAGAATGCTACAGGAAAGTGAAGAAAGTGTTAAAATCTATGCTAATCTATGTTAAAATCTATTACAAAATACTACCATTACCCTTTGTTTACACTAAAACATTTAACTGGTGCATGGATGGTGTTTCCATTTGCATGACTCATTCTATTAAAGCTAATTAATTTCACAGCAAATGTAACATCTACCGAATACTTAAAAGTGCCAAACTCCAAATATCTAGTGTTTTGACTCAAAATATTCTTAAGGATTAAGTATGTGTAATTTGGCAGTTCCTCTGAAAAACATCACATGTGGTTCTTAGCACTCAAGTATTTCAGATGGTATTCAAATACCAAAGACACAATACTGTATAACTTAATTCCCACAAGAAAGCATTAGCTTGTTCAGAGAATGATCTGAATTGCTCAAAGTGAACTAATGGAAACCAGAAGAAAGGAAAAGATACATTGAGTGGAAAATATTACATAGACTACTAGGGAGGAAATAACACCTTAAAACTTGAACTCTAATGCATTTTGATAGAGTAGAAACATTTAGAATGTTGGACATAATTAAATAGATGACCTATGTACTATTTATGCTGAATTTTTCTCTTGAATTTGTTTTTACAAATAATTTTCTGTTGCTATATTTTTTTGCATTAAGGATAAAAAAAAAAAGATATTTTCTGCTCTGCAAAAGCAGCAATGTAGTTATGCACAGAGCTGAGACTCAGGAGAGTATCACTTTTCTTCAGAGAATATGAAATGTTGGTATATTTTAACATAAGGTAACATCAAGAATTATAATAAATAAATGGTCACACTGCTGTTTCTATGAAGGGAAAAAAGAATTCATACAGTGTTAACATACACTTACAGGTTTTGTTTATTCTTGTGTAGGATTTGATTTCGTAAAATAAACAAAATCTGTAAGCCAATGCTAATTTTTTTTCTTAACTGTGGAAAGTATCTGTATTATAGAGGATGCCACTAACTAACAGGCTTTTCAAAAATGACCACTTCTGTGACTGAAATGCTGGCTGCCAGTTTCCAAGTTAGGAAGAAAGATTAAGAGACACAGTCTCATTAAAGTTTTGGACAATGGAGGTAATTTAAACATAAAGGAATAATATAAAATATTGACTATTTCTAACATTCACTCTTAAAAACTGGAAGACAGAAATAACTTCTTTAATTTTTTACACATTTTAATAGTGGTGCAAGGAGACTGAAGATAGCAGTGGGAATACAACACCTGAAATTTTAACAAAAACATAATTGGGTATAAAACTGGTAAAACCCCAAGAATAAAAAAAAATTAAATCCCAAGGATCAGACTTATTAGGGAAAAAAGGACTAAACATTTATTGCTTCCTTAACATTGCTACGGAAAGCCAATTAACTAAATTGTTCACAAAAGTACTTCCTCTTTCTCCACACATAAGGCAGATTGCAAAATTTACTGGCAGATAGCACAACTGAAGCCCAATATTTTTGAACAGAGAAAATGACAGCACTTGTTCCATTCCTTTTTTTTTCTTTCTGAGAGTAATATTTTTAACAAGAGGGATTAGAAAGAGTGTGGGCTTAGTAATCAAAAAAATGTTTTCCAAATTTCGAACAGTTCAGAATGTTTTAGCAGAAAACCTGAGAAAAGTCTGAACTATTTCCTACGGGCATGCTTTAAAACAGAAGTGATTTTGTAGTTCAAAGTTGCTGCTTTTAAAAAAAATAATTCTAGCATCTTGTAACTTCAAAAGCAAAGAAGGGAATCTGTGTGTTTGGTGTGAAGTGAAACATTTTTTAACTTCTTCATCTGGGAAAAAATAATTTGGTTGCAGGATGTAGAGGGGAATGTGCTTTGGCTCTATTGAAAACAATGGTCGCAAAATGCTGGAGCCACAAAAACAATTCAGTACTTGTAAGAGTAGTGTTTTGCAGTTTTAATTGTTAAAATTAAGCAGGATCATCAAGAACAATACCAAAATCAGCAAGTCTGAAAAAGATTTAAAACCATTTTTTTTCTGGACACAAGTTTACACTACTTCTCCACTGGAACATCCTTGCTCCTCTTTTTATCTTTTTGAAACAGCCTGAGTTGTAACCGCCTTACTGGACAACAGGTGTTGGACCTGCAAACCCTTTCTTTTACCTAGGGAGATTTTCATAGTTCACCTCAGGTCCAGGACAGGAAAAAGCCTCATTCTTAATGCCGAGAAAGGCATTATCATTTAGTATGAATAAAGAAGACTCTGATGTTTAGGGCTACTAGTAGCTGTATTATTTGAGATAGTATTTTTCATAACACAGTAAATTTCATGCAAGTGTGCTCCAGAACAGACAAGCATTTCACATAGCCCCTGATGATTTAACAAGTTCTAAATTTCTCAGTTTTCACATGACACTGACTTATGGTACAATTCACGACCACCACACATGGAAAAATGTCAGAAAACACAGTATTTTGTGAGACAAAACCGTACCACCTCTGCTTATTATACATTTAAATACATCTAGAAAGTATCTAGATGATGTCAGATATAAGAAAAGATTTGGGCCCTTTTTGCCTAACAGTAGACAGCTGTTTTCTAAGAAGCATAACTTCCTTCCTTGTGGTCAAAAATGGCAGAGTTGAATGGCCTATGACAAGAGCTGAACTGTCTGCCTGGGAAGCCTGATGAGGGCTGTTGCTCTGAGGCAGAGGCTGGATTGTCTTAAGGATGCTGTAATTCATAAAAAAGCCATACCCACAGCCATTGGAGTGTGGCATATGGTGCTCTGTCTTTTAAATTCTGTCCTTAGTCTCAGTATTCTCAGTTGGGCAGATGAAGTCTCTAGCTCTTTTCTATAAAGGGAATCACTGCTCACCAGCAAAAACCCTGCAATCCCTCAAAACTGGTAGTAGAGAGAAGGAAAATAAAACTTACAAAAAGTAAATAAGCTTTCCCCTAAGGTTTACATTTTTCTCCCACTGGAAGGTTAACCTTTCATATTGAGAGAGCTGAGAAACAACCTGCTATGCCAGAAGATCATTAGAGGGCTTGCTCTATAGTTCTCTTCTGCAAAGTGGTAGTTACTGAACAACAGTGACCACATACATTTAACTTCTGCACCCTCAAAGTAAGAGTTGTATAAAGAACTGTGGAATCAAATGCTAGGGCTGGGGACATTTAATGAAAGAAACTGATTTTAAATCCCCTTAGGTCAGATGCAAAGAAATTTGAAGTACTGGACTCAGCATGGAGTCACAGGATAAACCCACAGTAAGTGAAACAGGAAAGCAAGGAAAAAAACCAATCCAGCATCATTTAAGTAAGAATTTTTAAAAGGTTATTTTAAGTAAAAATGTATTTTATTCTTGGAAATCTCATTCAAGTGACATCAGTCAAAAGACTACGAATCACAGCATTTAAGAAGCAAGACTGAAGCTAAGTGAAGAGCAAATAACTAAACAAGCATGCAAACAGCAGAACTACTTCATTGTATCAGAAGACACATATCTGTGGGAGAACCGGCAGGTTTGCTGGTCTACCATGACATAAAGGGTGGATAATCTTTAAGGAAAGCCAAGTGACTTCTGCCCATCAGTTTATTTAACCTCTCCGAACAGGAAAGATGTTAAAAGTTTTAAAAACTGATCAGATGTCCATACAATGCATTTTATGCACAGCATATAATTAATCTAGGGAATTCTCTGTATTACTGTAGCCAAGAGTTTTATTGATTAACAATAATTAAAAAAAAAAAGTAGCTTTCTGTACAAGTAAGAAGATCCAGAATTAAGTAAGAAACAGCAGATAAATCAACATGCTTCTGGCCCTAAGTCACCTATTAAACAATGCCACTGCAAACATATCTTACTTTAGAAAAGAAAGCAGTTTCCCCATAGACAATATTTTGGCCTTCTTTACAACACCAGGGAGAGAAGAAGAGAAGCAGTTCCTTGGGTTTTGTCCCAGTATGTCACTTCCTATGTTGTAGTCTGTACACTAGCATATATTTTGCAAAATGAATGAAGGAATTAGAATGCTTTCTCTTGTCTAAATCTTTTTAGGAAGCACAAAGGCTGAAAGCTTTGTGATGATGCCTGCCAGAAGACTACCATATCCCACCTGTCTACCCACATATTTGCTTTTAAGATAGACAGAGACACAAGTTACTGATACTGGTACGTAACAGGGAAGAGAATCCCCCTTCCTATAAGCAGGGGGGGTTTTGCTCTCCTCCTGACTGCTGGAGCCATAGGATGCTACTGAATTCCTCTGTGCTTCAGACAAGCACTGTTCAGCTAATCCCTGATGTGAAACCTAGAAGAAGAAAAGTTATGTATCATCTGCTTAAGGTTTTAAGTTTAGAGAAGGTGAGCTTTTTCACCATGCAAGACTATAAATTAGTAGGATACACTATGGATAAGCACAGCAAAGCACTCAGTAAAAAAACAGCACTGCAAAGCTATATCTAAAAAGTGTTTGATGGAAGACATGGGTATCAGTCCTTAGACAGGAGAAGCTCCCCTGAACTTCGGTAAATGGTTCCTCATTATAAGCCACTTATAATCCATGGCCTACCAGCAAAAACCAGGATGTTGTAAATGGAAATTGCCTTGGATTAGATCAATTGTCAAGACTAAGAACTACAAAGCAGTAATACCTTGGTGCTTCATCATACCCAGTGTAAGATAAATAGTAAAGAAAAGGGAGTTAAAGGAAAAATTAATATTGATCTGAGTAATACAGTCACTGGTAGGAAACAAAAATTATCTGTCAGCTCTGTAAGCATGTGTGTGATCAAGCTATTCAATCAATAGCAAGCTTTAAGATGCATCTATCCAGAATTCCAAGTGCTCCAGCTAATAACTTCATGGCTACCCATCCACAGCAGCAGCAGGTATCCACATCTGCAAACAATGCAGATTTGCATTTGCTCATACAAAGAAGCCTGGCTTTTAATACCAGGGAGCTTCTAGTTCAGGTGAAACTTGCAGCACATCCATATGGAGAAAAAGGTGAATATTTTGTATGAAGATAGGAAAATTTACAGTGGAGACTTGGACCAGAGGAGGTAGTTTTATTGTTTCTTTGTAAAGAAAGAAACAGTTGAACAATTATAGCCAGCAGGTAAATTTATAACATTGTCTCAGCTGCAGCTGAAATGCAGCTATGGAAATATATGTGATTTAGCACACTGAATCACAGGGTTAAAATGAGGCTAGGCTGCCAACAGAGATCCTCAAATCCTATCAGCATGAACTAAGCACACTGCCCAATGTGCTGTATAAACGGATGGATATACCATCACTGCACAACCCTAAACTCAACTTCCACAACCTGAAAATAAAACCAGGAAAAGGTAGAAAAATGTATATGTATAGAATCAGTCACAAAATTACAGTATTTTAAACTGCAAGTTTGGGTTTGTTTTTCAATTCTTCTAGAACAGCATAGAACCCCACCTTCTGTTCTGCTCTTTTTCTCCGCTTCATCCTTTTGGTTCATTATTTACATAGAAATTTACTCCAGTTAAGTGACCAGATATATACCCCTCCATATATACATCTTGTGTATATGTGTAAGAGCTAAAGCTTGAGTTTCTGCAGAACAATCTTCTTACCATCCAGGAACGATTAAGCTGTGGTCATTGAAGATTTTGACAGAAGCAGCCAAATATATACAACTACTAGTAAAGTGCTCATTTTCCTACACAAAAGCCAAGAACTTAATATTTCATTCTTCAGGGTGGATCAACAGGTTCCCCAGTTTATGTCAGTAAAAGCTACTTCTTTATATTTGCAAGATATTTCTCCACAAAAGCAGCTCTAGAAAAAAAATCAGAATTTTGATTTTTTTCCTAGAAAGGTGATATAGGCAACAGTGCTACTAGAGGACCTTTGTCAGCTTTAGCTGCTGGTGAGAACCCATCACCAAAAGACCTATTTCACAACCTTTACTTTTACAACCTTTACTACCCTCCCAGAGACAGGTCCTGGGCTTGCTACCAGTTTTCAGTTAGTTCCCATTGCACAAAAAAACAACAGGCTGACCTTGCCAGTTATAAATGCGCAGCAACCAGATCTTTGAGGTTAGCTGAGTGACTTTTGTGGTACATTCGAGATACCTGTAATACCAGAGAGGGAGACACAGCCAGCCAGCCAGAATGTACCGCCTTAACACTATAGGTTGGAGAGACTTAAGTGGCTTCCTAGAAACCATTTTTGACTTTCAACTTCAAATATCTTCCTATAAGGAGTCTTAAAAAAAAAAAAAAAAAAGTGTGTGAAGCAACCCACAAGACTTCCCGGAGACAGGAACCAAGCAGGTACTTGCATCATCGTTTTCATCATACAATGAAGGCTTAAAACAGCAAGCTGGAATTAACCTCAGAAGAGCCTAGCATGAAGCTGTAGGTTCTGGGAGAGGGCATGAGGGAAATGGAAACCATTCTGGTCAGGGAGTAACTGGAGGGAGAAGATAGGAAGAAGCACATCCACATAATATAAAGGACATGGCTATTTCCCAGTGTAAAAGTCCATGTTTAGCACTTAAATCAATGGCCTTGTTTCCAACAGTAACTTACAGGAGTTCCTAAAATTCTCCTCAACATTAAACTGTGTACAATTTAGCATCCAAGAAAGTAGGTACTTATTTCACTGCCTAATTTTAGGCATCTCATTTCTAGACCTTGTCTTACCTATTTTAAGACCCAGAAGAAACCTGAAACTTGGAATGTCTCTTCCCAGACCTGAATGCTACTGCTGATGCCACAGAGGAAATACATATTTCTTCCTGGGATATTTTTTCCCTTCTTCCACCACCAGTAAATAACACCATAAAATAAGAAACTCAGAGACAAATGCCAACTTGTCAACTGTGACAAATTCAGACAATACTCCAAATATAAATGTCCTAGGTTTTATTAAAAACCAACCAACCAACCAAAAAACAAAACCAACAAACAAAATACCTAAAATTGAAATCTGGATCAGCTCTTCTCTGGAGCTCAGAGAGCGTACAAATACAAGGGTGTGGCACATCTCTGAAATGAGCATGTGAAAAGCTATTTTTGTAGAGCATAGCAGTAGCCTAGATAACACAGCTAACAACTCATATAGCTATGAGCTCTATTTAAAAACAGATGGATGAGTTCTAATCATGCACAATCAAAACACATATGGCACCCTGAAAGGTTAATATCAGAGTGTATGTCCTCCACAGCTTGAAGACTATGTGATGAAATGTTCCTGGTATTTTTTTTTTCCTGTACAACTTTTCTTTTGCCATATAAACGCATAATGCAAAGGATCCGTGTTGACAAAATTCTGGTTTTTATTGACAAAATGAAGAGCTAAACAAAAGAAATTCCTCATTCTGTTCTGCTAAGATGTAGCAGTCCTGATCGGGAGGCAAGTCTATTTTGCGTGTCTATTCACCCCCACTCTACAAATATTGTGAAATTAGCTTTTGAAATATACCTAATGCAGCAAAGGAAATCCCCAAGAGCTCAGCCGAATTTCTGACACCAGAAAGACGGTTAAGCAAAGTGAACCAAGCTCTTGTCAAGGAGTAGACTTCTTACCTTGGGTACGGATTTCCAAAAAACTGTCTTAACAGCTGAACTCGTGCCAGATAGCCCAACAGTGGGTATACAGTCATCATCTGGAACAGCAGGAATATTCTTGCAACAAATGACATGATGTCATCACTGGGAAAGTTATCTAGAAAATTCTGAATATAGGAATAAAGTTACATATGAATATGAGTTACTTAGTAAAGCTGGATCATACACAGATGAGGAAGGAATCATATGCTACAAGTGGGAACATTTGAAAAGTACTGTAAGTATCATGGAAATATGCAAATGGATTTGTAAGTACTCAGGATAACTACAGAAAGCGAATGAGAAGAAAATCACTTGTCATCTACTATTTAACTGTGGATTTCAGCCCGTGAAGTTATTGCAAATGGTTCAGAAAAGCATACCATGGTTAAACAATGGTACCAGTTCTAACCAATCTACAGTCAGAGGAAGCTGCTTTATGGCTAAATATTATGCAAGAGACATGGAACACCTGTCATAAAATGGAGCACCAATTGGCAAGTCCAATTTCTGAAGTAATTTAGGGTGTGGAAATCAGCCTTGCCTATAAGCAGATAAGACTTTAATAGCCTTCACAAGGTGTTTTATGTGGTGCTGTTAGCTGAATAACTCTTCTGGCAAGGCTCACTATAGTGTTAGACTTCAAACCTACCCACAGCAAGGACTGCTATCTCTATGAGCTTGCATTTGCATTACATTTCTTTTTCTGGAGGACCTGAAACCAGTCCCGATAAGAGGGACTGGTCATTGCACACACAGCTAAACATAAACATAATACTTTTCATGATTAAAGAAGCTAAAAAATTAAAGGCTCGACTGTTCACTTGTTGTGAATATAAATAACACAAACATTACTCATCTGCTTGTAGTGCTGCCCATGAGTCATTAGAAAACTGACCAGTCAAGGACACACGTCTCCAGAGTGAATCATGAAGAAGCAGTAGCAGTTTTCTTTTAATCCATATTTATTAAAAGCTCAGGGACAAATATATGCTGCAGAAAAATATCTCACCTGTTCAATACATTCTTTGGATAGTGGTGGAGAAGGAAAAGATGCAAAAATTATCACTCCAACATACAGATATGTTAATCCTACCAGGAAGTATGCAATAGAAAGGTCTCTCACCTGAGGAAAGATAGAATCTTATTTTGGCCAGTGCTGATACATCAAATAGGCAAAATAAAAACCTCATTAGATGATGTCTCATATTTATTTTTGTTATTTTTATAGTTCTTACTGTTTAATATTTATCACTATTACTTTCACATTTTCACTTTTACTTTTTTTAAGAAGCTGCTTTGAAACCAAAGAGGATGATCACACACTGTTTCAAGACACGCATTGTCTTGAAACCAGAAATTAAGAGATCAGGCTTCTGTATGAATGCTGTGATAATGCAGACACAGCTAATACACCATCAAAATAAAAAATGCAAATAAAACACAAATAAACCAGAAAGGGATAGGTAGGCACAGATGTATATATGCCCTTTAGCTTTAGCACTGTATTTTATAATGAGTCTTTAATTTAAAATTGCCCATCTACTTCTGATCAAAGATTTAAGAGATGGTGCTGAAGCTAGGGTGATAAAACCATATTTAATTATATTACATACATCTAAAGATGGATTTAAAACTTAAATTCAATGTTAATTTCTGAAAATTGTGACTATTTTTTTTAATAAGAACTACACAAAATAATATTTTTTATTAAACAACACAGTACTGGAAAATAAGCAGCAAAATAAGTACTTTATAAAATTGCAAAATCCACATACACATAAGAGTGACCTCATAGCAATGCACTTAGTAGATATTATTCTACATCAATTCTTTTTTTTTTTTTTCTAGGAAATGAAATAGGAGACTGTTTCTAGTTATTAACTAACTATATTCTGTATAAGCATATGCTACACTACGAAGCACTCACTACCTTACAGCAAACCATCTGTTCAGCTGCTAATAATAATCAGCTTCTTAAAGGGTCACTAGTAATGATTCAATACATAACCGTATTTTCCTGTGACTAAGAAGCAAATTTTAGTAGCTCAGGCACAGCACCAATTAGGACTATATGTTTTCCAGACCAGGACTGTAATTATGGCCACCAGCCAGCTCAGTGAGTGTGCGAAAAATTTGTGTGGAAATGTGCATGGAGCTGTTTCCCTAAGTGCTTCCTCACACTGTCTCCTTGACAAAAGGAGCATGTCCTATACCTTTCTGGTGTTTCCAAGGTCAAGGTCATCTTCAATGAAATTATAAAATGCTAGATTCTGAGTTTCAACAGACATTCAGAAGGAAGCCATGTTTTTTTTAGTGAGGGAACTGGAATCTCTGTCTCATTTTACCATTGCTTTTTGGGTAGAAGACTGATGTCTTTTTCCCATCATCCTGCATGAGGCCAGTGATATTTCTCATCAGATAACAATGCTCTGTTAATATGTACCTCAGGGTGGCCTTCATGACCCCAGCAGCTGCACACTTCCAGCTGCAACCTCTTCCTTCAGCTGACCAGCTATATGCAGCTGGAAAATGCTTCTCTAGTCTTCACTCTCCTCACAATGGTCACAGAGTAAGGACTATCAACCTCCATCATAGGTTGAGCAATATCATTTACTTTAAATTATTCCCATAATTTCTCCTCAATGCCCTGAGATTTTTACAGATTTTTACAGAACAGCTACATCTTCAAAAGCACCAGTGCCTGTCCTAAAAAGTGATTTTAGGAATGCTGTCTGAGCATAACTTCCACTAATTGCAAGAGCCAGAAACTTAACAGGGTAAGCTGGTTCTGCAGTGGGACCTGGACTTTGATCTCTTGAAAATGCACCCAAGACCTTTTTAAGGGACATCATCTGACAAAGCCCGTTTTCACTTTATTTAAATTTGGTATCTTAGGTGTATTCCTCATGGAACTCATAGTTCCTTCCACTTAGCCTACATAAAAGCTCTAGAACCAACTTTAAAACTTGCTGCTATGACGAACACTTCCAGTTGTGAGGGCAAGCAATCCAAAAGAAGGGTAGATAGTGGTGTGCTATCACCTCTGATTATACAAGCCAGTTCTTAGTCCTACAGTTCTTAAAGGTGTATGCTTTAATCTGTACTGAAACTAAGTGCTGAGATAATTTTGACAACATATTTTTATAGAATGTACCACAATAGATCCTTTTCTCCAGGTGATGTCACCATACAAAGAATACACAGATTTTGATTTTTATAAGCAATGAGAAAATAGAATAAAGACAACTTGAAGACAGAAATTTATTTTTCATCAAACATCTGTCAGCTCTCTTGCAAATATGTGGTTCTGCATATAAGATGGTTATCTTTGTTCCAAGGCTATGTGTTTGTGCATATAACAGAAACATCTTTTGGTTAATGATCATCATGACACCCCAGTTCACTCTGTAAAGAACTTGACTATAAATACTGTGTAGACAGCATAATTCCAGATAAAACCAAAGGACACAGGGAGAGAGATAAAAGGATTAATTTTAAGTAACAGCCCAATAATCACATTTGTCTATTTTAAATTTTGTATTAAGACTTTTATATTCAGAATGGACATCACTGTGATGGGAGCTGCCTAAGCATAAAGAATACACCTAGACTTTATAATCCAAGAATCAAATGTAGAAAAGAATTGTTGAAAGAAGGAAGTATTTGGGGGATCTGAATAGAAGGGAAGTAACAAAGACAACACACAGGTCACAGTCCATAAGGATTACAGTTTGCCACCTGCCAAGCCCTTGTCAAGTACACCTGAAGTAACAGGGCAGATTTTGAGGTAGAACCTGAAGAACTTATGTTAGCTGCAGTTACTGCTGATTAGGAGCTTTTCTGGTCAGATGCACAGAACAAAGTGTTAAAAAACCTCTGGAAAAAAAGAAAATTGGGTGAGCAAGGATGGCAGCAGCAGCTGAGTGAAGGCAGAAGCCAGCCTCCAAACAAAAGGATGAATCTTATAAATTGGGTAGAGCTAGCAAAGAAAACTCTGAAAGTACAAGATGTTGTATCACACTCAGACTAGTACCCAGGTGCAAGATGGACCTGCACAGGACTGGATGCAGGACAGTGAAGGCTCTGTGGCACTACAGATATTTCCTATGTGAAGCTAAACAGGAAAATTTCAGGCCTTATTTTCCCTGTTGCATGCCATAGAGAAAATAGTTCACTCTTTCCTTAGTACTACAGTGTAAGATAGCTTGCAGAGTTCCTTCTTGGATGGAGAAGCCTGTATCAATGCTTTGTAATTATTATGACATTGGAAGTAGCTTCTGGTCATCTCATTTCAGATTGGTCACTTCTCATAAGAGAGATGCTGCATCTGTTATATCTCAACAGGATTCTGATCGATAGCATAAAAACAGATTTTACCTGTTCAAGCATCAAGGACAAGTGATAACATTTAACAGGGTGACAAAAATGTACTTCACCAAGATGCATAATGCTGTGCATAATTTTGTCTGAGAAATACAAAAAGATAAATAAATGGTAGGGCGGTATCAATGGAAGCTCACTCTGTTTACATGGAATAAACAGTGTTTCAGTATTACAGAAAATACAAACCATCCACATGCCTTCTGCAGTTACCACCTTAACAAAAAACATCTCCCCACTCCCAGCCCGTCTGCCAGATAGGTCCAGAAACAACTGTTAGGAGACAGCACTATTTGAATTCTTGCCTGTAGATTATGGTCTGGGATTGTGCAACATGTGTACAGTGGCAGGGAACGAGATCACGGATGTGAATCAGAAAAATATCCCAAAACAAAAAAACCAAACAAATCAACTTTTTGGGGCTAGGTTAACTTTCTATGCAATCACTTTCCAAACAAATTGTGCAATGCACAAAAACTTGCACTGAGTGCTCAAAAAATTACACTGATACATACAGGGAGGCAGCAGTGTAGACTGAAACAGGGAGCTCAACTTTGAACTGCAGTCTAAGACCCCTGTTTACAGGGTTTTCCAGGCTGTGTTGCTAACATATGGCTTAGTCCAGTGCATTGTTCTCACACCCGTGCTGCTGGACTGGAATAGCAGCCAAAAGAATCCTCCTGCAAAGTGATACATGCCTGTGACCAGAATGGAAGCTGCTACTGTTTCTGATTTCTGGCTCCATAGAAGGAATGCTACTGCTTCTCTTACTTTTTTCCATCTCCCCGAAGAGTTATTCTTCTGACCACCAGTTTCAGCAGGTTTTTTTCAAAACTAAATCAGTACTTCCCCAGCTTGCCAAATTCTGTGCTTTTTCACAGAATTCTGACATATTAACAGGTTGATGCATAAAACACTGGAGTCTCCATTCGACTCTCTGTAGAAATACTGATGTAAGAAAGCATCTTGCTATTGTAAATACATAGGAAATAATACCCTTGGCATCATGGCTTAGGACAGAGGTAGAGAGCTCTATACATATGTAAACCTCCCAATTAGTCCAGCAGTTTAATGAAATGATCATAGAACAGTTCATTTGCAATGCACTTTGAGACCTAGGGTGGAAGGGTCCTGTACAGCTAACAAACAGGTAAGGAAATCTCTAGCCAAATAAAACCGATTGCTGGAGTAACTATGCCTTTAGAATTTGAAAACCACAGCAAAAGAGAGAAATATTGCCCTTTTCCACATTCTAACTTTGTCACAGAAAAGAGAGAAGACATTTACTTAGTTTTCTTTCTCCAGAGCTCAACTAACACCCTCTTTAGTTGTTAAACTACTTTCAGAAATGCCCATAAACTCCAAGAAGGTTTCCTGGAGGAGAATTCATAATAACTTTGCAGGGGTGGTCACTTGCAAGCTTGACTTGGTTCATGGCGACAAAAAAAGTATTTACGCAGATTACTAAAGGAAAAGGGCATCCCACTGCACTGGCACATATCTGCACTCCACCTCTGAATAATCAGATCAGATATATTTTATCTGATGTGTTGTGTAGGCAACTGGCTTCATGTGGCCTTGCTTAAGCAGGGGAGCTGGACAAGGTGTCATCCACAGGTCCCTTCTAACCTCAACCATTCTGTGACTCTGTGCCAGTTTTTCATAACGCTAATATTTTAAAATATCTGTATGCTATTTTAATTACCTTGACAGTTAAGAGTTTACTGAAGCTGGACAAGAATCCTGGAAAGCAGGGAGGAAAAAAATAATCAAAATAACTACAGTAAAAGTGTACTCTAGGACTCTTAATTCTGTATCACGTGTACTGCATTTTGTATTTCATAATGGGAAGATATTAAGAAAGAATGCAGTTCCATCTGGGTGAGCAGTACATTGCTTTTTCAAGGTTAAAGGACCAGTCCAAAGGCTGCATATCACAAAGGCTCCCAATCTAGGTGTCAACTTTGAGGATTTCCTAGTGTCAGGTTTCTCTATGAACCTTAACTTGGGTTGTGATACAAAACTACTGAAGCAACTCAGAGAAAAGCTATTATCTAGACCCCAACACTACCATTCAGGACTTCACCAAAATCAGTCCTGTGCCCAATATTCTACAGCACTTTTCATTATAAAATTGGTCAGTTTTTCTACAGTCTTACAACGCTGTCAAGCCTTCTGCCTCTTGTCTGTAATTTGGCCATTTAATATCAGCCTGGCCAGAAATAAGTCTCATCAGGCTTTTGCTTGAATAAATTTGTAATCTATCTGTTACTTGTTGGTAACCAGTAAAAAGCATGCATAACTGGTTTTCTTATCGGATCACAACAATGAGTTACATTTTCCAAAGCTATTACAGTCTCTGGATTGATTTCAAGAGAAGCAGACAGGAAAAAATTAGTGCTGCCTGGCAATCTAGATAGAAATCAGCAGTCTTGTGAAATTACTTACATTGTTTTCCTGATTCCTGTTATTTTGAAGAAGTGTGATGACACAATTGTGGATGAAGAAGGCAAGTGTCAGAACCCCTGTGAGCTGAGGGAACAGAATTCTAAACTCTAAGGGAGGAAAAAAAAAGTGTTAAAAACCTACTTATTTGGAACAATGCCAAAATGCAGACTCCATTGTAGAGCCTACTGGCAAAACCATGAAATTTTCATGTTGAAATGGGACAAGCTATCTCATCTTTTGACCATTGACAACACAGATATTTAACCAGGAAGTACAAAATACAAGGTTACTATATAACACACTCTCCAGCAGTTTCTTGAGAGATCCCAACCATCAGAAATTATTAGGTTTGCTCCACGCAAACTTATTTAAACCACATTTCTCTGAAGTGCCACGGTAAACGCACCCCTGGCAATTAATGAAGGGCTCATACAGGTTGATAGAATATGCCTTCCCTAGGGCTGTATTCACTGTATCATCAATACATAACTGGCATGATAATGCTACTGATAGAATTGACAAGAGACTTCGGGGTTTGTTTGACATCCACAGAGTTAGTCTCAGTAATAAAAGCAAACTGATTCAGAATTCTTTTCAGCACTGCGTATCCCCCACCACTATTAAAAATCAGGAGTAGCTTGATTTATATGCATTAGCTATACCCTTTGTTCGTCTCCTACCAGTTTTAGTGGCATTGCCAAAATAATCAAAATACTGGGTACTCCACTCCTCAGTGACTTGCAGCACACGTGTCATGCTAAAACTCATTCTACACTAGCACTGCTTAACAGATATTGAAATTCAAGATGCTTAAAACCTGATTTCTTAAATGTAGGCTGGTTTCCAGTTTATATGGGTTAGTTTGGGCAAATGTTCTCCTGCACTGTCAGGAAGAGTCTGTAGATATCAGGCCATGTGAGCATTTGAAGGCTGCTGGAACCAATCAAGTTAAAACCATGTTTCCATGCTCACAGTGGAGCAAGATCAAAGATAAAGCAAGACAGGCTGTGGTCTATCTATTGACTGAGCAGCATATGCTCAAGTATCATTTCCACTATCGACAGCATTAAGAATAATGCCATAGAAAATAAATGAGGTCATTAACACAGATGCTAATCATCCAAAGCTTTGAAATCCAGTTTTACACTGAAGACAAAAGTAGTTTGTTAGTCCAAAAATTCTGCCTGAAAGTAAATGCAGTGATGGAGGAAAACAGAAAGCATAGATAGCACTGTTTCAGAATTATCTACATCCATCTGTCTGTAAATCTGTACTTATGCTGCAGTAGTCAGGAGGATTCTTATGGAGTTATGATGATAATTCAGTTCATCCTCAGAGCTTCTGCTTTGGTCTTGCACACAGTGATACTCAGCAAAAATTGCCTGGCTTTGAAGATTCATCCAGAAATGATTTTTTTTTTTTCCCTTGGTGACATGACCAAGCTGCTTTACATAGCTGCTTTAACTTGTTTCCTGTAATTCAGATCTTGAAATAGGAATCTGAATGCCTGGTGACATGAAGAAGGAATGACCTCTGGCAGTTATGGAAACTTGAACAAACAGATCTGATGATACGGGGTTCAGAGAAGAATACTGGGTTTTAAGCAGATCTCTGCCAAACATACATGGAATACACTATCTAAGCTGTTTATTCTGCTTACTATTGTGCCAGATCCATTTCATGTCAACTGGAGAGATGAATCAACCCAAAGAGAATGGTAGAAGACAGAAAATAAGTAGCTGCAAGTCCACTGCAACTGTGATGTGAACACAAATCAGTTGCATTTCCTATCAGTAACTTTACTCAACTAACTACTAGCTGTAGTTTACTTACCAAGTTGCTACTCTTGTTCCCTCAGTGCCTTATCATGATTCCACAAACTGATCAAATTTTATTAGAAACAGGTAACAACTCTAGTGTTTCTTTTTTTTGATCTCCATCTTGCTCTGGTAATTCAAAATTCATCCTAATTTTTAAGTTACTCTTGTTTTCTTCTCCAATTCTACATTATTTGACCTAACAACAGTTTGCAACCCATGTGTAAAACTGTTAGTACGGCACTTACTGTGACTGGAAACTAAATATGCACAAACCCACAAAAGAAGGTGCTTATCTCTGAACATGCACAAACCCACCCTAAGAAGATGCTTATCTCTGAATTTTGTCTTAAGTAAATCAGTAGCTTTTAAATAAGGACAAAATACTCTTGTTTCTAACAACAGAAGAAGTGATACAATTCAGTTGTAGAGGACACAGCTCCTTGGAGCTAGATGGTCATACAATTTTTCCTGTTGTAAAGGATAGGGAGAAATCAGCTAAGACCTAACCCCAGATCTCTCTCATTCTAGGCCCCTTAAACCAAGAAACTGATTTATTTAGACTATCTGTTCATTCAATACCTCCATGATCTCCAGAGGTCCCTTCCAACTCCTACCATTCTATGATTCTGTGATTATGACTGTGACATCTCACACAGTCATTTTTAAGAGTAATTTTTAAAGAACAAGCAGCCACCAAAACAGCAATGAAGAAAGAAAGAAAAGAAACACACTAGAGAGCTATCTGGTGTTTAAAAAAGAGCTCAGATTATGGACTAAAACCTGAGATTGGAAAGTACAGGAAAATCATACTTGTAAATTATGGTGGATGAGTTAATTCAGTTAAGCAAGACAGCGTGCGAGCAACTCAACAGTACCTTTAGCAGTTTGTCTACAGTTTGTCATTTATAACTGCTACTGAAATATGCAGGATATGAAAATGGTGCAGCTAGAATTTATAAAGTAGGCGAAATAGGACTATGTCAAGCTCCCCATCGCATGATAGATGTTGGAGATACCTCTGATGGGCACTCCACTTCTCTACAGTTTTGATACTGTCTCCTAATTAGGGATCATCACTAGCTAAGGGATTCCTTGTTACTTTCTCAAAATGGATTATTCCTGAGCTTCTACATGCAACATTGACAGCAATTCCTCACTTTACTTATGTCACAGAGGTGCTGAAACATAGTCAAGAAAATTATTCATGTGTTGCTTTAAAAAAAAAAATAAAAATCTTAAAACCAACCACATATATGCTTCATTACTTAAATATCCCACCATATATATGCTTCATCACTGCATTTTTACTATCTATCTTACCTGGTACAAAAAAATCATTTTCTGTAAACCAGTTGTATTCTAAGTGGATTCCCAGACGAGCAGCCTTTACAGTAACCAGAAAAACTAAGTAGACAACTGAAACTGTACCTAGAAAAGAGCCAAACAAACACCATGAAGCAATAGAAAGTTTGTCCTATATTTTATTCTTGCTTCATCCAACTAGTTACCAGCATCCTTTCAGCTTGTTTAATGTACTCCAGACACTGAACTACTGACAGCTGAAGAAGTAATATGTAATCTTTGGTGTTGGGTGTGAAGGAGGTCTCTAGGCAAGTAACAGATCGTATCCAGCATCAGATGTCAGTATTTTAATCTAACGTGAGAAAAAGTCAGCCACAGTACTGCAGATATTTCAACATCCATTCAGTCATAGCCTTTTTGAACCAACTGGCTCAATGAGGTATGTTTACCACAGTTGTGAACTTTACACAGCTAGAAGCTGACAATGACATTTACTCACTACTGACTTATACCTTAACTTGATCACAGCCTCAGATAATCTCGATCATATCACTGGATTTACATTTCATCTCACTGTTTCAGAGGCATCCAGCCATATGCTGCAGAGCTAGAGGACTACAGATAAGGTCACAGATGGGTATAAATGCCTTGCTTGTCTGCATGTGGGATGGGACATATGATCTTGGCTCCTGACATTTGAAACAGACAAGGGCAGAATAACAACTACCTAAAAATTGACAGAAACTGAGAAACTCTAATTAAGACTACTGTGATGAAACCTCCTGGCCAGTAATACTGCAGGTCACCACAGAATAAGCTGTAACTAAGTAAAGACAAAGAAACAGTATTTTAGACATTTAGAATCCAGATCCAGGTAAGACATAATTTCATTCTTACAATATCTCCAACATTAAAAATAAATTGAAGAAACTATTATTTGATTACACAGAGCAGAGTCAAGGAATTAGGAATGTAACAAATTATTTACTTAAGGATAAGTTTAATGGTTAAAACATTCTATAGTTTCCTAATGATTTAGGTTTCTATAGATCTAAAGATAAGTAAAACTACTATAGTAAGATTCATTTCAGCATTTCAGAAGTTGCTGTTTTCTCTTGTCCTGTAAACTTCAAGGTTTACAAACATTAAGGCACCTTCGAACAGCTTCTGAAGTCCATAATAATCTACTGAAATTATGAGAAAATTCATATTTTAATATCCAGGTTCTCAGATAAAAAAAAAAGTTGCCCAGAATAACGTGCTTCTTTCAAAAACAGGTGAAGTGATGGCTAATCTCACTTGGTAATGTATTTTCTTATCTCTAATGTTATAGTTAGTCTACGTAAAAATTTTACTTTTTACACAGAAACACTACCATTTACCCAAGTTCCTGTATTGTATTTTCATTTAGTGGTTCCAGCAACAGATCCAAGCTCTAATTAAGCATCACACTGAAAAAGAGGACAAACTAGACCCTCAATTCCCTGTCCTCTGTCATCTTTACAACACAACTCCATCTTTTTCAAACTGTTTTCTGATCCCCATCTCCTTTTCCATTTGTCTTCATCATGGACTTCAGTGCTATGCTGGTAGACCTCTACTGCTCCATAAACTGTGACCAACCACACCCATCATCCATGTGCTTTATCCACTTTACCAGTCCCACACACCTGGGTCTTCTATTTCAAGACATGGGGACAAGAAGAAGCCACAGTCTTTGTCCTTGTAGCACAGAGTAGGCCAGGGTATTGGGAACTGGAGCAAAGCACAGCAGCAGCTAGTTACACAAATGACTGATTTTGCGATTGATCAGTCAGATTGTAGCAAGTAACTTCAGGTCAGAGGCAATTCATCTTTAGAATTAACTGCCCATGGTGAAATGTTTACCAGGTAAGGAAGGGTATGCCTGATTGTGCCAAGCTAGTATGCATCAAGTGCTGCAGAGTAGCATCTGTACTACCATTTGGGAAAATCTGTTGTAAATATAGTGGCACTTGTTTTACAGGATTATCAAGGGAGCAAAGGAAAAAAAATAACTCCCTGTTAACTGTAAGACTCAAGCAAAGCAGGGTAGAGTCTGTGTGATTAACAAACCAACCAGCAAACCACTCTGAGACACAGTATCGACTGCCAGCAAACTACTTGAAGAGTGGCTGAAAAGCTGCCTGGTGGAAAAGGACCCAGGGATGTTGATTGACAGCCACGTGAAGATGAGCCAGCAGTGTGACCAGGTAGCCAAGAAGGCCAACACCATCCTGGCTTGTATCAGAAATATTGCAGCCAGCAGGACTAGGGAAGGGATTGCCCACCTGTGCTCAGCACTGTTGAGGCTGCACTTCAAATACTGTGTTCAGTTTTAGGCCCCTCTCTACAAGGACATTAAGGTGATGAAGTGTGTCCAAAGAAGAGCAACAAAGCTGGTGAAATGTCTGAAGAACAAGTCTTAGGAGCAGCTGAGGAAATAGGGGTTGCTTAGCCTGGAGAAAAGGAGGCTCAGGGGAGACCTTATGACTCTCTAGAACTACCTGAAAGGAGGTTGTAGCAAAGGGGGGAGTTGGTCTCCTCTCACACTAGCACCAGTAGAAGTTTAGGTTGGACATTAGGAAAAATTTCTTCAGGATTGTCAAGCACTGAAACAGACTGCGCAGGGAAGTGGTGGAGTCACCATCCCTGCAGGGCTTTAGAACATGTGTAGATGTGGTGCTGAGAGACATGGTTTAGTGGTGACTTGGCAGTGCTAACAGTTGAACTTGATGATCTCAAAGGTCTCTTCCAACCTAAATGATTCTGTGATTCTACTCATTGGAGCAGCTCTCACTTTTCCATATATTTTAGCTACAATGAACCAATGCTTTAATAGTATTTGTTACCTACCTAGGACATTAAACTTTGCAAAGAAGGATGGAGACTTCAGATTTAGCAGGGGTAGAAGAATGGCAATCAGGTAAAATGGTACTGTTTGTGATTTGTTCCACCACTCCTCAAAGAGTTCCAAACCTGTACTGTTGCCAGAAGAGAACATCACACTGCTGTTCTGTGGTGGGTGACTGCTAGCAGCACTCGGACAAATTACTGGAAGAAAGGAAAAGAAAAATATCCCCAGATGAAAAGGGTTTTACGTGTACAGAATCTTCAGAGCCAAGATCAGATAATTTCTAGAGAGTGTTCTATCTATGAGGAGTAGGACCATTGAAAAGCAATGTTTGACAACTCAGTTCCTAACTTCTGGTTTGTTTGGTTTAGGGTTTTTTCTGTTTTGGGGTTTTTTTTTGTTTGGTTGGTTGGGTTTTTTTTGTTTTTTTTTAGGTTTTTTTTTGCTTGGGTTTTTCTTTTGTGTGTTTGTTTGTTTGTTGGTTTTGTTTTGTTTTCTTAATCAGGAGTTAATGGTTAACTGCTAGGCACCTTGCACTCTAAGCTGGCAAGTGCTATGATTCTTTCAGCTCAGCACAAAAAAGATGCTAATTGTTGGAAACCTGAGTTGTGGCATATGGTCAGCCTTTAAGGTCATATACCTATAACTAGGTGTGCTCAGTGCCTACATACACCTGACAGAACCAAGTCATAGCCACACACTCTCTGTATATGGCTGTGTATTTAGCACTGTAATCTGCCCTTGCACACATGAGTATGATCATATGAACCAAGATGCAAGTATATCTGTGTACAGAAAGGCTTGTATTACTGTACATTGTTCTGGGAACACACAGACTAAGGATGACAAGAAATCTACTGTAACAGTTGGCAGGTCTAAAACTCATGCACTGAACCAAAACACCCTGTCATCTTGGTGCCGTGCCAGGTGCACACAGATCACTGCTAAGACAACACAACAGAAGCAATTTAAGATATGTACCATTGCCAAAAGACAATGTCACACTCCTGTTACATGGTGACTGATCAATGGTAGCACCTGAACACATGCCTGGAACAAAATCAACAAAACAAAAAGATCCCTTGACAATAACATGTTTATTTGATTTTTTTTTTTAGTACCAGCATTTCTTTCTAACACACACCTACAAAGTTCTGTGTTAAAATATGAACCTGTGTCACTGTTCTCATAATGTCTCATTTTAAATTTTGGCACAACACTTGATAGCCTCCCTCCTACACTGGCTGCATACCTGTTCTGTTACAAAGGCATAATAATTGTTCTGTCAAATTTACTGAGAAACCATTGTGCTACTTTACTTCCAATTATCTCATTTGCTTTCTCTCCATTGCTTGTAAGAGGATTCTTTCACAGACCTTATAAAATGCTTTTGTTCTTACTGATCTCCTTGGTAGCCCTGAATGCCCTGCCTTGAATCATTCAAGCATCTGGCAGCCCCAAACTTTGTAAAGCAGCTGCTTCAAATCTTGCAGTTGCTGCAGAATGCTGTGGAATATTGTCGGCTCCTATTGTTTGCTTTGTCTCTGATACACTCCCAGCTGCGTAAGACTTGGACAAAACAGCAGATGCAGAAAAGAGCACAAGAACACTGTAGCAGCTGTTGGAGCTTTGCTGGTAAGGTGTGTAGGAGAAGCAGGATTCAACACTAACTCAAATGCAAATCAGCTGTTTTTCAGAATTACTTCTCAAGTCCTTTGCCTGACTCCAGACAGCTGCTCTCCAGAAAGAGGGCTGCAGCTAGTGTGACACACAGCTGTCCCGCTGGTACTGAAATGTTTCCCCATTCCCAGAAACACGGATAGAGAAATTTTTTTGTTTCATAACAAAACACTACATGTTCAGTTACTAAATATAGGCAGGAAGTTCAAAGGCTGACAATACCTAGCTCCGGCTTTCATTCTGCATTATTCTCCCGACTTAAGAACTCTCACCAGACTTATCTTCACACTTCACTACAGTTTCTTCCCTCAGTTGTGTAAATGTCAGACTCTTCACAAAATGCAAGCAGACACGTTGGCTGACACTTGCACCTTTTTGCACTGAGCATCATTCAAGCTGTTCTTACAGCAATTTAAAAGGCAAAAATGTTGCTGCAGATGAGGCAAGGAGCAAAGATGCCCCAGACAAGATTTTAAATAGTAAGCAGATCCAATGTGCCTCAGTTTTAGGGTGCGGAAGTTAAAATTCCTTAAGGCAATTCCTCATTATGCAACTCTTGTTAATAGGTCTAACATTCCTAGTTTTAAGGAGGATCTATCTGGGTATACACAAACTTTTAATTTGCTTTTTAATCCTTATCCCCGCCCCCAACCAGGAAATACAATACTAGCAAAGTGATCCTTACCTTTGTTACTTCCATTAGTGCCAGGAACAATATCTGTTACATTAATGTCATGAACAAAGTCTGAAAATAAGAATAAAAACTTAACCATCAATGTGCCAAACCTGCTAGTAGGTTTCTATTTGTTCACTTGAGAAAATTAAGTAAGGAAGCATTTTGGAAAACTACATCGGAGGCATGGTTACAGCGGCTTGCACTCCTCTCAACCCCAACTGGATATTTTAAAACTTTCTTTTAGGAGTGTTTTAAAGCAGCCCCCCACTGCACTACTTTATCCTCAGCAGCCTATCCATTTATGAAGTTCCCAAGCCTCCTATCTCAGCTGCTCATTCCTGTTCCCTCAGCACACATCTACTTGTCTGAACCTCTGTCTGCAGTATTGTACAGAAGGTTAGTGAAGAGATGCAGCTTAAAACTGGCCTCTTTTGGGACAGAAAAAAAGTGCATGCAACCATACCACTAGTCCAGATGGTATTGTCCAGAGAAAGCTTCCCTACTAGTTTTTTCTCTTTTTTTTTTTTTTTTTTTTTTAAAGAGGCTCTGTGGGATGCTTTTTCCATGTTTTATTTTAAATAAGGGAATCTCTGGAAATAGGTTTCCAACTCCCTGTCTACAGTCACCTCTAATACCCTTTTGTTTCCAGTACGTTCCTGTGCTATTATAGTGCTTTGCCACACCATATTAATGAGTTTCTGCAACTTCAACAGTATGAGAGCACTGCATAGAAGTTTCCTTATATTTACACAGACAAAATACCCACCAGCTTGGAAATTTAATCAGTGTGTCTCCGGTTAAAATTTGCTTCTGCTGCGAGTATTACGCAGAAAGAAAATTAACGGGAGCAGTAGGCCTAAGATTTTTAAAATGCAACTAACAGCAGCTTGTTTCTCATAAAGCAAAAAGTCTTGTGGGAAGAAAATGATTTTTTGTTTCTTTCTTTTGATTTATGACACCCTGAACTACAACTGAGTTTCTCACACTTACCGATATCAGGTCAG
>JAAGNO010014033.1:22837-42142 GCA_033439905.1 Ceryle rudis | reverse complement strand
CTGGCGGGGCAGCGGGACCGGCACTCCGGCTCCCGCCCGAGCCGTGCGGAGATCGCGGCGCGGAGCTAGTGCTAAGCTGTCAAAAAGTTTCAAACTGCTCCGCGGAGAGGAGCCAAGAGAGCCGCTGAAAAACCTTATTCTGCGAGGGGTGGTGGGTTCCACCCCCCCCTCCAAGCTGTGGATGTGGTTGGGAGCCAAGCCCGGAGCGCCGGGGAGGCTGCGCGCCTGTCCCCGGCTCTGCTCGCGCTGCCCGGGAAGCTGGAAGCAGCGGGGATGGCGATCAACGCATCTCTTGCCAGCCCAATACGCTCAGCTGATGAAACCACGGGCGCTTCGGTCACTGTTTATCTCACAGAACAAATTGCTACACACTTGGAGCTGCCCGGCCAGGCTTTAGCTCAGACCTTGAGTTACTCACACGCTTATTCCCACTGAAGTTAATAGGGAGAGTATTAGCCCAGCACGAACGTAAATGGGATGACTGATGTAATGAGCCGCTGATGTGAGCAAGGCAATCATGATCCAACTTCTAATTATAAGATGCCTGGCTACTTCAGAAGAAAAGGAACAAGGTTTGTCAGGTCAGGAGAGAAAGTCTGTTTAGTTCCAGTGTGTTTTCTGCAATTCTTCACGTAGCAGCGCAGAAGACAAAGATTTTGCCAAGTCTCCCCTACGTAGGGACACTGGCTCTTAGCTGATAGTAATGGAGAAAAAAAACCCCAAACAATCCCCAAACTATCTGATGTCAAATGCAGACCCTACTTGTGTAAGACCAAGTCTCTTGATGAAGCGCTTCAAGCTAAAAGGCTAGAAAGCATCAAATTAACGTTTTACCCAATAAACATTTTTCTACGGATGTTATTCAAGTTCAGTGTGGCCAACTAGAGATGGTCGGATGTTACAAATTTGGCAGCACGGGTAAAAGACAGAGGGGATGGAGCCTGTGCTGTGCACTTCAGGCAAGCAGAATTTGAGGTGAAGCCACCAGCCCAAGCACATGGACTGCAGACTTTATCTGGTGGCAATTCACCTTCGGTGCCAAGGCCTCCCAGGCACTGCCTGGGGAGCTGCAGGAGTGGGCTGGACTTGTGTCTCTGTACTGGGCCGTGTTCTTTCCTGGTGCCGATCCACTAAATTCAGTTTTCAAACTGCACTGATTTGCTTCACTGCTTCACTGACTTCGTTCACTAGAACACGGTGAGAGCTCCAGCAAGGGCTTCAACTCTGCCAGGAACTGGGTGTTTCCACCCAGGCTCTGTGGGGGGCTCTGTAGTTGCAGAAATGAATGTGACTGTTCTCCCTTTGCCTTGCAAATGGTGTATTGCTTGGGTGGCTCAAAATGACTCTTCCAAACTAAAGTGGCATCAATATCACTTCCCAACCTCCTGAAGATGGTGTACTGTCAAGCACTGAGATCCTGGAATAGATGTGACCATAGGCATGCAAACTATACTTGATGTGAAATAGGTATAGAGTTACGTTCCCCCAGGCTTGGAGGCCACCAGTGGCAAACCCAGCGACAAGAAGATGACTGGAATGTGGATGTGGTGCGGAAAAGCGTAGCATGTACGCAGCCATGGCGGGCTGTCACTCCTCCTTGCCACTTCAGGAGCCTGGCACAAGGCAACGACCACTAAGGCTCATTTGAATAATTCCCACATACATTCCAGATGTTGACCACATGGCCTGCCTTTGTAAGGTCTAAAAATAAGGGGAGGGGGAAGGAAAAAGGTTGAAGAGGGTTTTTTTCTTCAGTGTCCATATTTATTTTCTACACAGATGTTTGTAGTTGTACAGAATAAATAAGGATAAATGAGCCTTTCTTTTTTTTTTTCCCAAATGCACTATATGATTCATATTTATGGAACGTGCACAGAACTCCGTGGAGCTAACAGCTAAGCTGCAGACTCCTGACATATAACAAAGGGCTAGGTACCGTTTTTAGGGAGATGAAAATCTCAAAATAACCTCATTAATCAGACCCACAAATGTCAGTATTGCTGCTCTACTCACTCCCTTTTCACACGGTGAGCCTGACCCTGGCAGTGGTCCCTTACAGTGGTCCACTCAAGGTGTCTGTCTTTCCCTGGGCCAGACCTTGCATTGTGTTGGGTTTTGAGGTGGCAGGAACAGCCCTGCAGGGAGGAAAGGTGTGAGGGCTGGACCCCACTGTCTGTGCACAGCTCCTGCTCCAGGAGCCATCTCCAGGCTGGGCAAGATGCTGCAGATGCCTATGCAGCAAATTCGTGAGAGGAGGTGGCCTTGGGTGGGTGAATTCCTGTTCTCCCCAGGAGCTGGTAAAGGTCTTTAGTCCTACAAAGAAAGGCTGTTAACTGAGTAATTAAGCTCAGCTCAAATAAATACGAGAGAGAGTCTTTTCCCCTATGGGCTTCCTTCATTCTAAATTCTCTCTTCTCCTGCCTAATTCAAGGTTTTTGGAAGTCAAACATGCAAGCCCAGATGAAAAGTTGAAGGCTGTAGAGAGGAAATAATTTCCTTCAAGACTGCAATACTGCATCTTAACCTGGAGAGGGTGGAATGGAATATGACAATGTCACTGAATGTTGCCTTTCAAGAAGTAATGTCTCTTCAACATTTATAGTACAGGAACCCCTGAATGGTCTCTTCAGTGATGTACAAATATTATTTGCCATGGATCACTCTTTCACATACCAGCAGCGTCACAAAAATGTTTTGGCCTCAGGAGAACTAGCTTTCAGGGAAAATCCTTTTTTCTCCTTAGCAGTGACTGAGCCAGTGGCAGCTGATAGAATTAGGGGCAGGGACCTACATAAGCACAACACTGGAGCCATTATCTGGCTTACTCCTGAAGTTGCTAATGTAACATTTATGCTGAGCTGTAGCTGCTGAGGTCAGAAAATGGATTAGGTAACTGTGCCATGAAGGTGGAGAAGGATGAAGGCAAGCACTGCCAGCTGCACTCTTTCACCCCCCACACCATGACGAGTCAGCCACTTTACCACAGGGCTAACAGTTAATGGCCAGATTGCCACGTTCATTTTTTTCAGGGCTCCCTGAGGCTCCAACACTAACAGCTAGTTCCCAATGCTATCAACAAGAACACAGTATTTTGACTAAAAAAATATCTATCTCTTTTAACAAAAGTACAGCATGTTCTTGATTGGTTAGAAAAGATTTTAAGCTCTCACCCCATTTCTCTCTAATACTTAATTCATTTGTTTTGGAAGTAGAAAAGGTTAAGGAGATGCTACTGAGATTTGGATTGCTCATCCTAAACAGCCTTAGAAAAGCTAATGCCTGGGCTGCTAATGCAGCCCTTCTCAGTCCTGCTGAGTCCAGTAAATAAACTACACTCTTAGTCATCTTAACTGTGAGAGTCCTTTTTTACATAACAACCCCAACCACAACTTCTCTAAAGACATTTTAATAGGAGGAAACTACAAAACACAACCGAGACCACAACTTCTGTCAGAACATTAGGAAAGAAAGGTCATAACACTGGTGATTTTTGAAATATGTGAATCATAGACCCAAAGTCTTTCCATGAATCATAACAGAAATGTGAAGAGTGGCATGGTGGATTAGAAACAAAACAAAATAAAACAAAAAACCAAAAAAAAAAAAGAAAAAGGAAAAAGAAAAGGAAGATGTATATGCATGCTGGTAGTTACTGCTGGTTTATATGACAAGCAAGCTTTAGAAGGTCCCAAATGTCTCAAGTCTGAACTAACACCTACAGGCTGTATCTAAATGAACCTATTCCAAACTCCTCAGCCTGTGTTTGAAGTGTGTCTCCCAAGAGTTAAGCATCTTCCACAGAAAGTTTCAGGTATTTTCTCAGAAAGAATATTCCTCTGCTAAAGGCTGACTGAGTTGTACTACTTGTATTCAACATTCGGACTTTGGGATTAACATTCACTTTACTCAGTACAACAGCAATTACGTCTCAGAATGGGTAGATCAATCTTCATCATGTAGAGTATATTGTACCTTTAGGCAGAGCCTCAAACAAGGGGTTGAGTGTTAATCGCACTGTCTTGAAGACAATCCCCGGGGCATTCGTGACTCAGAGACACACCTCTGAGTCACTATTCTTTCATTACTTCCTCCTGGTCCTTTGGGGTAGCAAATTACAACATCTTCCTGCTATGCTGACCTTGCCATTTTTGCCAGTGGCTCTAAGATTAGAGCCAACATTCATTCTTCACTCTACCTACTGGAATAAGGAAGTCAGTTGATGAGTGAATCCTGTTCACTCCATCACACCCTGAACTGAAGCTGTAGGGTAAATTTTCTGACTAGCCCAATTCATTGCAATGGAATTATCTGCTGAGTGATGCAATACCCAGGCAGGACGGCAAAGCATAGTTTATAGCTTCTGGTCATAGAAAGAGATGACACGAAAAGCACATTAGTGTTGCAAGACAGAATGAAGACCTATCATAAAAAAAGTGTGATGAAATGCTGGGGAAAAACCACTGAACTCTGGTTCGCAACTCGCATTGACTATGGGAAGAACCATCAATCATTGCATTAACTGAAATTAAGCTTCTTGCTGTCATTCTCACCTGAAACAGCTGAAATCCAGAGTAGCTCAAAATGACGTGGATCCCTGTTATATCTGAGATCAGATCTCCATCACGTACCAGTCTCTTGGTACCCTGGGCTGAGTCCTATTTAGCTGGGATTGAGAGCGAAAAGATACCTTCCTGTGTCACCGAATATCACCACTCTAGCAGATGCCACTGAATCTATTTCCTTCAAAGTAATGAAGTGAGATTGTTTATGTGAATGTTTCCAAAGAGCTGAACCTGCAAGGTCCTGCTCACAGTTCAGGAAATAGCAGAATATAAATCTGTCCAGATCAGCCAAGCTCATAGAAAATTCAATATTGGAACGCAGCGACACCAGCAACATCTTGTTCTTTTGGTGTAATGACTGTTGATGCTGGGATTTAGGAGGATTATGTCGGTTTAGGAAAAAGAGGGGAATATTAATATACAAAATTGTTAAATGTCAAATCAAATCCTTTAATAACGTGCGTGTCTGGTTGAGGATGGGAGTGCTTTCAAAACTAGCTATTCAAGAAATCCATTTGGCAAGTTCAAACAAATAGCCCAAATCAATTACACACGCAGTATTCTTAAGGGGGCACATTTTCAGCATAGTATGTGGGGAACTAAGCCCTCCGCTCCCATTATTGTTAATGGGATTGGCACACCCAATTCCTCACACACATGGTTGTAAGTTTAAAGCCAACAGATAAAAATATGACTTTGAAATAATGGGTTTATATTTTCTAGTCTTTCCTGTATAGTGTTAACTCGGTTACTTTTGTGTTTGCTAAGAAATCTCAGTGCGTATGCAGAGGGTTCCCTGGCCCTACGCACACTCAAAGCAGAAAGTGGGATGGAAGAGTGCAGGAACTATTCTTGACAGCTATGTGGAGAGCTTCAGAGAGAAAGCCAGGCTAGAAAAGAAGAACTGTACTTTGTAGGAATTGTTAAATATTAGCACCTACTCTTAAGCACTTCTTGCAGAATTAAAAAGAAGTCCCTCTGAATTTTCATGCTCAAAAATCAGAGAAGGAAACAAAAAGCTAACAATTCCAGAGTAACAATTAGTGTAAAGCTGCTGGATAAGCCTTAAATCTCTGAATCAGGGGATTAGAAGCCAGTTATCTCACGTTCCAAGTAACTGTCCCAGCTACCACCTTACTGACTATTTTGAAATGGGTGGAGGAACAGTTTATTTTGCCCTTTGTCTTTCTCCAACTTTGATCCAAAATTCCTTCCTAAATATCAGAATGTTGAATAAAATTCAAAGTCTGTTTTGATAAACTGCTATTTTTCTATGACCAAAAAAAAAAGTAAGATGACAGATGACATTTGCAAGTTTGTGCTAGTCATTGCTTTTTTCAAAGCACCCACACTGAGTCAGAAATCCTTCCACTGGCTGTAGATCACTGTGGTGTGCCCTTTTCTACAAGCTAAAACTGCACAATTCAAACTGACATCCTTAGGTGTATCTAGATAGCCTTATCAGAGCAATGCATGGGCAAAATTGAGGGGGAGCTCTCGAAATTTTGTGGTTTGTTTTGTTGTTTTTTTTTTTAAATAAAGTAGATTTGGAATGCTCTCGTCTGCTCTACTGTGATTATTTGTAAGAAAATGGATCAAATTCTCATGACCAGAATTTGATGACTTTCTGCAACAAGTTCACTAGTACTAATAATTCCAGTTGATGAGTGTTGAGCAGCTGAAGTTCTCTGCACTAATACCCAGGTATTTTTCCAGAGTTTTTCACTGTACTATTGCTCAAGGGATAAAAATGAATTGTCTGTTAGTATCTAGAGGTTGGAGCCAGCTTCACAGTTAAGTGCTCTACACGCAAAGGTCACCACAAGCGCTCTGTGAACTTGGCAAAAGAGCACTTCAAATTCCGACAAGCAGGTTTTGTTCCTGATATTTTGGCTGGCTCTTCCATGCTGAGTTCCCATGGACTTAGTTTACAGCTTAATTCAGGCTCCTAATTACACCTGAGTAGTCCAGTGGACAGGGTATTAAGAGAATGTTGGAAAACACACGGGCTAGTTCTGGCTTTATAGTTTGCTTGCTCTGTGCTGCTATATTCCTTACTCTCTCCCCTCCCTTCCTTAGGTGAGGTCTTTAGCAAAGATTCGCCATTTTTTGATTCCAGGTGAGAGACATTCCTCCTGACTTTCATCAGTATTAATCAGCAGAGGACTAGGCCTTGACAAACAATGTTTAATGTAGATAGGAATGACTGAAACACCAATGGCTGCCTCTCTGAAGGCATGCACTATGTTGTGAACATCTTGTGAAGCTCATAAAGATGGAAGGGAAGGCTAGGGAAGGGGCCAAGCTATCTTGGAGCTGGTTCCAGAAGCACATCCAGAAATTGCTTAAATTCCATGAATCCTCGTACTTTGGTTTTGACTCAGAATGTTTAAGAACAGGGTGTAAAACTAAGGACCGGTTCCACCGCTGGTGTAAATTGGCATATATCCATTTACTTCAATCTGAAATGCGCTTCTTAAAGGTCACAATACCTGGAGAGTGTAAATAATTAGGTCTGCAGGTCAACAAAACCTGCCAACTTGAATTAGCTGTTGGGCCACTTGAGTTTAAGCCAAACATTGACTATTCATTGGAGAATGCTCTTCACAGCTACTGAGACATCAGTAACTATTGCAGGTAAATATTTTCCCTTCAAAGTCCTATCTGATGGTCCCTCTTTACACTTTCCCCAAGAAGCAAATGGTAAATTCTTTCATGAAGATTCTTCTTAGTTTACCAGGTTTTAGACTGGATTTACACCAGTGAAAGCCAGGAAGAGGACGGAAGGTTCTTTCCTGAGTTCTGCAATGAGTGATTGTAAAATACCCTGGCAATTCAGAGCAGACAGCAAAATTTTCACCAGGAAACAAAACCTAGTACATGAGCAGTCAGGTTTTTTTTTAATTTAATCAGAGTTTTCCTTAAGATATTCAACCAGCATTTCATTTGCCTAGTGGAACATTCATCTTAAGCAATTTCCATAACAATTGTCTTGCAGAACGTGGTATGAATAAATTAAAGACAGTGTATAATAAAGTGGATTATAGTTTAACCACTGTCAGATAGATGTATTCCAAGTGGTATATGAAAGTTATTTACATAAGGCCCTGGAAATAAAGATCCTGTCTGGTAACCTGGAATTTTAAGGCTAAATTTTTACAAGGGGAAAGAAAATGTGCGTGCAATAGATACACATGCATTTATAAAAGAGGCATTTACAGTATCCACGTTGCTATTTACTGTAGATGCCCACTTTGCCTAACATCAGCTATTCACTGGAAATCCCGCTGGCGGTTAGGAAGAAATGGCAGTGTTTTCCACTTGTAAATAGCCCCTTCCCTATCAAGTGGCCTGGAATCTGTGCTGAAAATAATGCAGTATGTACATCCCTGAGAGTACCACGGGTCCGTAGGATGTCTTGCAATACAAGAGCCTCTGCTCAGTACCCCAGCAGCTTTAACAGTGTAGGTGTAGTCCGTACTGCAAACGCCACTATAGACTATTGCCCTGCAGAAGCCTATTCCATGTGCGACCTACTGCTGTACCAGCATTGCTCCTGGAGGCCAGGGAGCACCTATCAGTCATACCGGTGCTACTGCATCAACTTCTGTTTTCTAAAAACGTCTCAGCAACCGTCCTTGGTCTAAGCCTACGGTATTAACCAGCATTACTTTACATCTCCATGCACTCTCATTAGTCTTTACGTCAGACTTTTCATTAGACTTTTCTGAACTACCAGAACTCTCTCTGGGAGAAAAATTAGAACAACAAATAACATTATGAGATGAGTTGTGTGAGGCTTGGCCAATTCTGGTCAAACAGCACAGGCATTATTTATATACTGCAGTTAATTTCTCTTCATATAACTGTAGCATCATTTCATTCTGTCCAGAGCCCTTTTTGCCTCCTGATGGTAATTTATATCCATTACAGCATTACAAAGTGTTTGAAGAAATGATGTAGCAGCCTCACAATTATAATGTCTTTAAAAAAAAAAAAAAAAAAAAATCTTATGACAGTTTGTAAATATTTATTGACCTCTGTTTGCCTTCTTGTCCTGAGAAACGTGTCCAAACTCTATAACCACAGTAGTGAGGGATATATTTTTAAATGCAAAACTTGGAAGTCAGTATTCCACTGTCTTCATGCAAAGCCAAGCCTAAGCCTTTATGTATAAACACTGAGTATTAAGAGGGCTGGCAACGCTGCTAATAGAAAGTACATGAGGAGAGAGGACCTAATTTACAGAAATGTAAGAGAAATGAACAATGAATAAATAAAATATGCTAAAGACTATCACAGTTAAAATCGTATTTGAAAGAAATGTTTCAAGGGTTGGGGCTAAACTCCAGCTACTGAAAATTTAAGTTTAACTAATAGTGCTCCTTGAGATTGTACTGGCTGAGGGATGTGCCCGCTATCTAAGAACAGGAAGAGAAAGACTGTAACGGCTGTCGCAGGGAATTTTGCTTTCTAGAAATGCTCCATTGTGACAGTCATTGCAAAGATAAGATTCCTTTCCAGATGAATAAAAGAGATGGAGATTTCCATGAGACAGAAGATGTCAAAGAACAAGTGATACTCAAGATTATGGTTTCAAAAATCATACTGAATAAAGGTCAGATCTGTACTTTTCAGAGCTGGTATAATTTCATGCTTTTGCTATTGGCAAGATTTCTGAAGAGGACACAGTTATCAACTCCGAATTGTATTACAGCCATGAGAATCGATGTGCAGTTCAGGACTGGGAAGGAGTCACTGGGAAATACACCGGACATTACAAGCCTTTGGAAATGGAGCTGTTCTGATGAACATCTTACTTCAGGTCATGTGGTCATAAGTGGCCTAGTATTTACCACGAGTTGCTCTCAGCACATAAAAGCTATAGGATTCTCAAGGAATAGCAGGTAAGGTAATTCCTAACAAGGGAATCTTATTTATGAACTGCATTCTAAGGTATGCTTTAATGGAGATAGATCAGTGATACACTGATTTCTAGTTTCTAGTGACTTGATTTCAAGTCTTTGACATGCTCACCTCCCCTGTCTAACTGCTTCTGCTGGTCTTTGACTTTCATAGGCAACAAATGACGTCAGCACATGCTTGACTTTAAGAAGATGACTCTCCTCTATTTATATCCTTGAAGTTATTCAGGTACTGAAGTTTCAGACCCTCTCCAAATGACAGGCTACTCTTTGCTTCCATGGGAGCCAAGCACAAAGCTCCCAGTCTGGTTCTCCTGTTGTTACTAGTGCCAGTACAGCACCATGTATGTCAGCAGCAGAAATAACAGAACCATGCCAGCCACTGACACTCCAGAGGAAAATTCTTCCTTGGGAGCTTGCTTGGTGGTGGCACGTGGTGAAAAAATCATGCCATGTGCCACGACCATCACACGACTGGCCAGCCTGCTCTCCAGGGTAAAATAGGTCAAGACTGAGATGCCCTGGCAGAGCCACTCAGGGAAGTTTGCATAATGCCTACCCCACTACATCTACTAGAGCCAGTATTATTAATCACTCACTTTCATGAGCAGTAAATTCACCCATAAAATTTAATTAGAAAGAAATCTGTAAATGTATTTTTAAAATAAGGCATAAAAACCAAATGCCCATTAAAGGAGCGACATAAAAATCCACTTGGAGCTTTACTGGGGAGCCAAGGAGGAGGGATTCTTTGTTGTTGGTGTTCTGTAGTAAGTTTTAAAATACTATAAAAAATAAGCATCAAGAAGCATTGTTTTGAAGGGGTAAATTATACACCCTCTGAAAGTGATCTCTGTCAGCTCAGCACTCAAAATTGAACGTGCTATTAGTCAGACTAAATAGGAGGCACAAGACAGCTTTGTATCACTAGAGACCTCCCATATATTTGCCTAGAAGCAAATACTCTGACTTGTCTAAGCCTTTTTCCGCCTGTGTTAAATAACAATTACATTTCTAGCAAAATTCATCCCCAAATATTAAGCATTGTGGCCAGTCTTTCCAAAAGCAGAGGAAGCAGTTGCTAATCTAGAAATACTGTGGTACCTGGGAGAGGTGAACGTTGCAGAGTCACTCTGCATTGACACCGAACTTCTTCACGTGGCTGCTGTGTGGAAAGGAGCTAATCTGGGCTCCTTCAGAGTGGGCTAACGGAGTGCTGGTGTAACAAGGTTGAAGCAACGCATGTCAAGAGACCTTTCTGGCCAACTTGCTCCCCCACCACCCCCAATCACTGAACTTTGTATTGCTTCTTTGTACTGCTCAGGACATTTTCAACATTTTTTTTTTCATTGATGATTTATTTGTATGCAGATAAGTTAAAAACAAACTGACCTTTCTCACTCATCAAATAGTCTAGACTTTTTCTTGTAGCCACTTGCCTACTTAAAACATCTGAGATTGCTCTTTGTTACGCATGGATATGCTTTTGTATGTGTCCACTGACAGAAGTTCTAGGAGGAAAAGCAGTGAGGGAGTTTTGCAAGATGTTAGTCCATTTAGTAGATGGAACTGCTGAGAAAAATCACCACCTATTTTTCTGGAAAAATAATGTTACATAAGTGCTTCTGTAACTTTTTCTGTTTCATAAGTAACCTGGCAAGTTGAGTAATTCACATTCTGGGTATCATTCTAAAGAAATATTTCTAATAATCCTCTCTGTGTACAAAGCGGTATTGCCTCATCCTGGTCTGGCATTTAATCTACTAGTTACTATTTTCAGAAAGGCTATTTCCAAATCCAAATAAAAACAACAATCTCACACTTATATAGTGCCTTTCATCCTAGAAGATTCTAAAGAGCTCTGCAGAATTAAACCAAACCAGACATGTTGGACAGAGGGTGCCTTCGTTCCTCACTGAAACTCAGCCAGCTCTGGGGTGAAGCGTGGTGAGTAACAGCAGCTCAGAGCAACAGTATAGAGCAGCTTACAGCAGGAGTACAGCACACCCGACTCTCTTCTTCCACAGCGTATCGCAGTGACACGGAATTCCGTGGTCTTTGTGATTTCCACATGATGTTAAACATGCCAGGCTGTAGCTCAGTAGGGAACGGAAGGAAAACTCAGCCACCTCCATTGCAATGACCCCGCTCCCTCTGCCACCCAGCAACCAGAGATGCGACTGTTTTCAAGAGCTGTGAAGGGCAGAGGAGGGGGGGAACAGCAGAGACTCGACAGGCTCCTAAGAAAGATGGATTATATGTACTTATCATCCCCATAAAAGTCACATACAAAAATAAAAGTTCACCCAGCCTGCATTCTCTTTTTCCCAGATCTTTGCCTGCCCAAACATCTGAAGGCCACCCTGGCCAGCACGGAACTGGGAAAAGTCTACTGAAGTCCAGAGCCAATATAACAACTGCGTGGCCACATCTTCAGTTGAATCGGAAATATTTGGGATAGTCCTTGAGAGCATTCCAGCAGGGGCGAGCTCCACTATTACTGGAGCAGTGTGGGAGTGTTTGGGAGGCAGCCACCCTCGATTCCTCGCTCGCAGGTTTCGTGCAGTCTGCTGTTATTTACCTTCAGCACCTGCACTGCCAGCTGACAGCATCAGAAAGCCCAGCTCTGGAGCAACCGTTTATAACCAGGAGGTTATAAAGATCCATTTTCTCTCCTGCCCTGCACACACACTTTTACCAACTTCATATGGAAGTATTTTGTGAACTTTTTTCCATGCTATTTTTCTGCTGCCTCCGAGTGTCACAGCATAACTCAGTCAGGCTGTACCAGGATCCAGAGCTGGCCATATTATAATCTCATTTACAGATATGAAGCCATAATTAGTGAACTCTGAATAACCATTCTGTATTATGATGTCTAATACTTGTCTTGGCTAATGCAAATACAGGGGAAAGGGTATAATCTTATTTATATGTATCAATGAACTGAATATATGTCTTTACAAAAACCCTGCAGTAATTTGGCCTGCACAATTTAATCTGTGGCACCAAAACTGCACATTAACTGCTTATACTAAGTTGTGCCTTGATTAAAAAAAAAAAAAAAAAGAAAGGAAGGGGAAAAAAGCACCAACCTTGTTAACCCTCTTACCAGGCTAATACTTCATTGAAAATCCCCTTGGTTGTAATGGATTTTTCTTTTTATACATACTTTATACAACACTGTATTAAAGTGGCTTTTTATAAACACAACACGAGGTTAATAGCTGTAGCCTCAGTTAGGGGCTTTTTGTACCCTAAATCTCTACCAAGACTGTTATATAAATGCTACTATTCTAAAAATAAAAACCAAAACAATTGGGGAAATGTTACATTATCACTCACCATATTAGGCTACTAACGATGGCAAACCAGGGCATGCTATTTCTGGGTGAAATAAAACGCCTTACAAAAAGAATCCATCTTCACCTGGTCAGAACGACCTTGCCACAGCTTCCAGCCTGAGTTCAGGAAATCTTTGAAGGGCACCTTTAAACACATGCTTGTTGCATCAACGGGTCTTAAAGGTTCTGCATTTACAAAATTTCCCCAACCAAATGGGATTTTAACAAGTGCATGTGTGTTTTCTTGAACTGGATCCCCATGTTCACACAGATACCAGGCATAACGACACACGCAGTTGGTGATTATGAAGAAATTCAGCATTCCCAGCTACTCTTGGATTCCAGCTCTCCTGATATCTGCTATTTGGATGATGTTTACAATACTGTCTGCACTATACGGTTTCCAACAAAGGAAGCAAAGAGAGACCAGTATTTTTTCACACACTTTTAGGCCAGAAGAGTTTTTAAAATCTTATCTACTTTAAAACACAGTCCAAATAACTGAAAAGACATTTGCCGCAGCGTGTAGAAGCTTCAAGGATGTTTTACTGTTTCTGCTGTAAAACTTCTGGTGTATCCTTCAAAAGAAGCTGTTCACGCCCACCTCATTTTATGGAAATGTTCTTGGGCACTGTTTTGTCAGGCTCTTAAGAGTAATTGGGAGGGGGGAAAAGTATAATTAATCTAGAACTATAAAATCAAGCATGACAAATTAGTCCATTCTGATTAGCTGCTGCACTCCATTACTCAAGATGATTACATTTGTCCCAGACCTTGGCTTTCAGGAACCGCAAAGGAGCAGCCAATGACTCCTTTTCTTCTTGTATGATCTTTCACTGATCTAGAGGTCCCCTCACAGGGTGGAGCAAGCTGGTCTGGGCAAGGATGTTTTGCTGTCCTCTGACAACAGGGACCACATGACTGCAGAGATGCTTGCGCAGTCATGGGCATATACTGCCCTGGGTGGTGCTGATAGCTGGAGGGACCATGATGGTTCCCACCTTCACCCTGGTAGACGTCACTCTGTCACTAGGGTGTGAGTGCACACTGGGTTGCTCAAGGGTATTGTCACTGTGAGAATGTTTGTTAGCACATCGCACCGTATCCTCCAGGCAAAAGCCAAGGGTTTCTAAGCTCTCAGTAGAGCTTTCAGATGTGTGCACCCATACCAGTATTTACTGCCCGTGACTTAAAATTTATTGCTTACTGTGCTGGTTTTGTTTGGGTCACACATTCGATTTTACTAACTTGAAGCAAAATTTTGTGTGGATACATAGGAACTTGTAACATAGGTCCCAAACTTTAGGATATAAATTGTGTCCTGGTTGCTTTTGAATAAACCAAGGATATGATTTCAATCCTTATGTATGATGTAATCTTTAGCACTTCTGGACTGGCACCTTATTCAGAGCACTTGTAAATAAAGACTACTGTAGTACACAAGTTTGTCTGAGTTTTGGAGACGGTGAGGAGTTCTGGTTTGTGTTGTTGATTATCTGTCATAAGCTACTTTATCATCTCACTTCAACATAGTGAAGTGGATATTTCACACCAGAATGAGATGTGGCTCGATGGGAAGAGCTTCTATTCAGCCTTCTATTCCTTGCTTTGTGACAGACAAACTCTGACTAACGATGGCCTTTGATATCTTTGTGAATTCTCTGAAAACCTCTAAAATTATGTCTGCTTTATAATAGTAGTATGATAAGTAATTTGCAAAGTGCTTCAAAACCCCTATACAGTTTCTGTGGCCAAATACAGAAACCACAAACCCAAAGATTTTTGGAGCTGTTTCATTTCCCCTCTACTCAATTTTGTAACTTCACCAGTCAACAGGCAAAAAGCATTGAGAACACTGCATTTCACAGACACCATTTAATTGTATCAGTTAGAAATACTAGGGCCTTTTGTTCAAGCAGTCCCACCAAAGACTGAAAAGTCCCATTTGGCCAGGTGCTCTACAAAGAGACAGTACCAGGCCTGAACGTTTCACACTATCAGATGACAGGCGAGTTGCTCAAGGAAGCTCGTGGCAGAGATGAAAATTTAACTGAGATCTCCCCAAAGCCCAGTCTACTATTTCTGACAGAAAACCATGTGCCTTCCCGTTCAGTGCTGAGTCTGATGGCACAGGCCCATCTGCAGGGAGATCTGAGTGTCATCTCCTAACTGTTCTGGGAAGTGAAAGACCACAGCCGGTCCTTTTCTCACTTCATGGGAAATTAGAAATATTTTCAGTGCTTGTGGATCTTTCCACAGGCTGATAGAGTCTATCTAGACAACTTCTGTTCTATGAGAAAATATTCTAGGCATTTTCTTAATAATTTTAACATTGCTCACTCATTTTTCTTTCTTTTTTTTTCCCTTCAATTCCTCTCTGTCAAGAGAATAAAAAAAAAATAAATTCCATTCAAAATGGAACATTCTCTTTAATCCTATAAAGAACGAGTATAATTGATTCAACTATAAAATTTATAGGCATGGAATCAATGCTTATTATAGTCAAAACATGCCAGGTCACTTCTTTGTGGCTGGTTTAAAGCTGTTCCGTTAAGTATAATGTTAAATGAAAATGCTTTAGTCTAAACATGAAAAGGTTAGATTGTATTACATCTGCACGACTCTGCGTGACTGTTAGTATCTGATTTCAGGGTCTCACACAGAAGACCCTCCATTGTTTTCTTTGTACCTTCTCTCTGGAGTAAAACTAACTTTTGACAGTCACGGCAAGTAGCTGCTATAATGTAGATATTAATTTAATCTGCAGCTGTATTAGTCCTTAAATAGCTCAGACTTTGCCTTTATGTTTTGATGGTCAGGAAAACACTGAAAAATTGGGTATGAATGGAGCTTAATCATGGCAATGATGGCAAATCTTTTCAGTCTCTCTTAATTTTTCTGTTCTCAGACGTCTACCTTCAGGGCTAATTGAAAAGATGCAAGTGTTATGTAGACACAGTCACTCCTGTAACTACAGCTCTACTCTTCTGACTATTAAACATTTCTACACACTTAAAAGTCTGCAATTAAACTATTAAACTTTTCAGCAGATGGTTCTTCTAAGCAGCAAAGTGTTTATAACTTTTCTGTTGGCGTAGAAGAATGCAATCACATAAATCTTATGGTGGAACATTTAGTAGGTGTATTTATTAGAGCTGGATCCAGTCAAAGGGACTGGAGAACCTCAGCTTGAGCAGACTCCTTCTTACTACTTTGTTATTTCATCTCCGGGGTGTGCCTGGTGTAGGTGTAATCCTTCTGAAACACATCTATGCGGCGAGGCTGGGATTGCTTGGTGTGACTGTGGCCTGACGCAGCCCTCTCTTTAGATTTCAATTCCTGGGCCAAAGTTTGCCCTTGGTCGAACAGGTGGAATTCCTGCTGAACCAAGCGGGAATTCCACAGTTTTAAATAAAAACAGCTCTTGGCCCATTATCCACTTACATGCACTGTGCCCAGGGGCCAAGATACACAGAATTGACATGTGATTGGGGGTTCCTCAAGAGCTTGAAGCTTTACTACCTAGGGCTTAAATAAAGCAGTGTTTCAGACAGCAGGAAGCACATGCCAGTTTCATTTGTCTGAATTTCATCACTCAGAATAAAGGCCCTTAAAATCACTAGTCGCTTTCCAAATAACACCAACCCCCCCAAATTATAAATCCTAGCAGTGTCAAAGCCTAAATAAATACATACATCAGCTGCCAGGATCCTGGATGTCAGTTTTCAAGGCATAGATTGCCCCAGACTAGTCTGTAAATAATTTTTATTTTTATTCAGGACTTTAAAACCACATCACTAGTGGGCTGGACTTGTGGTTCTTCATTTGCATATTCTGTGTTTTGACCTAAATTGAGTTAAATGCAGAGGGAGAAGAAACGAGGGTCAAATTTCATTAACAAAATAAAGCAGCTCGTGTGAAATCAACGTCTAGTGATGGAAAAATATGCAACTGAACGGAGCCCTTCACTCGTTATTTAACTAAAACAAGGTCTCCTTAATGACAAACACTCCCATCTTCAACAGCATCACAGACACTAATGGAAAAACTTGGCATCTCTCATTGTATGGGAATATGAGGCAGAACTGGTGAGGACTTTTTCCTGCCACCCCTTTGCCAACTGTACATTCCATCTGACTGAGGATTACTGATAATTTTTGGCAACTTCATGGCTACAGAAGACTCTTCTGTACAACTATTTATTTATCCAGGACTTCAGGAATTTATTTTTAACAGAACGTTTAAAAATGCTGTAAACACAAAATATGCTAATTGGATTAACAAAAGGATTCCTACACCCAGATTACTTTTTCTTTCAAGGACACTTTGGGGCCAAGTTCCTCAGTTGGTGTAAGTTGGTAGAGCTGCTCTCACTTTGGTGGACCCCTGCCAAATTTACAACGGTTGAGGATCTTCCCAGTAAAGCAAAATGCTTATAAAAAACTGAACAAAAGGGAGTATTTAGACATATGTATATTCTTTCCTAGCAGTAGTACCAGGGAACCTTTAACAGCCACATCTCTGCAGCTACAAAAGGGACCTAATTTCCCAAGGCAGCACATGCAGTCACAGACCTCATCAGAGGGCCCTACCAAAGAGGGAGAACAGGTCAAGGATATTACTCCCATTTTGTAAAAGAAAAAGTGAGACAGAGAAGTAGTTGATAGGTGACTGTGAGAGTGGCTGTCAGGATCTGGCTGTCTTCTGACCATGTGGAGTCTTTTGGACAGCCTGGAGACCATCTGTGGTGTCGCCATGCCTTCTGAGGCATGACAATCCACTGGGCATTTTGGACACCTGGGGTCTTGCGTGATCAAGAGGACAGGCTTTGGCCATCCGGAAGCTGACCTTGAAGAAAAGCCTCCTGCACCGTGGGCGAGCCTGGTCGGGGGCAGCCTCGGCAGGGCTGTGCTGCCTGACTGCCCACCATCAGCTTTGGGAGCGTGGGGGGAACAGCAGAAAAGGGGACTCAGGTGTCAATGGGAAGGGAGTGAGAAAAGGAGGAGAAATGCCTGGCTGAGCTGAACACAGGCAGGCTGGGGGTTTCTCTGAGGAGGCGACAGCAATGACAGGGAGCTGAGCTTGCTTGAAGTGGCATTAAACTGCCACTTCATTAACTGTCTTTTATTTTCTACCAAACCAGACAGAACTGACTCCAGCAGAGCCCTGGGCCACCTCTATCAGGGCATGCAGACATACACAACTAGATTATGCAGCTTGTCAAAAACCTCTGACAAAGCTGAGAACTGAGCTCTGGCCTCCTGTGTCCCCATCCAGAGCACAGCCTGCTATTCCCTAAATGTCCTGGAAAATCTCAAGACTAGATTAGAAACTATTACTTTCACCACAAAAAATCCAATGACAACTTTTTGGTTTTCAGCGACAGAAAGCTGAAATGTTTTAGTTTTGAACGAAGTTCTTCCCCTCTGCTTTTGGGTACTGAAAACCAAAGAATTTTTACAAGCAAACCTGGTTTTTTTTCCTGTTTTTAACAGAAAGTTTGCTACCCAATCAGAGCCTCATATTTTTTTTCAGAATCAGAACCTGAACATTTTCTGATGCATTCATTACTAAAAGAAAAAAAAAAAAAAAGGCAATTTTTTTGACAAGACCAACCTTCCATTAAAAATCACAAAAAAAGGGGCTGTGATTTCTATGTTTTCTTCCTCTTCTTCATCAAAATTGTGAGTGCTGGGAAGGAAGGAAGCAAGGGGCTGTGTCCCAGCAGCACCATTCTAGGACTAGCTCCAGGAGGCTGTCACGTAGGCTCAGCACTAGTGACAGCCCCTTCCCAATCCCCTCCTCATTACTGAGTGGGGAGCAGAAATTGCTTTTGATCTACACCTGCACTGGCTGCCTGGCACAGAAGGGGTTCACCAGCCATGGCTCTCTCAGCCCCAGCGCTGTCCCACCACCTCGTCTCCAAAGGGACAGTGTGCACACATCCAGAGGGAGAGTTTGCTCCAGGCAGGGTCGCTGGCCCTTACTCCCTGCGTCTCAGAAGGGTTAGGTTGTGGGTTTAATGGGCAATTTGTGCTCATTTAACTTTTGCAGATTCCTGAACTGCTTTTGCTATGTTGTTATAAAGCCCATGTGCAAATTCTGACCCTGACGTAGATCAAATAAGTTAGGTGGCAAACAGGCTGTGAACTGCGCTCTGCCTCTTCGAATGCTCCATTGGAGCTATGGGCACTAAACTCCTAACTCGGGAATCTAACTTTGTGTACCTGACATAACTGAAGCTGGGCACTACAGCTGGCTTTGGATTAAATCTGTGCTTTCAAGTTAGTCAGCATTACGTGTGCCTTGAGTTAGGAGTACAGGCACAGGCTGTGACGGCAGCTCCGCACAGTAACGCACCGAGCTACGGCTGCACGAGCACGCGCCTCGGCGTGGAGCAGCACGGAGGCTGGCTCACAAGTGGCTGTGTAGCTCTGCAGCAGGAAAAGCATTATTTCATTTCACAGATTTGAC